>WEKW01025079.1:352-16928 GCA_013389905.1 Sula dactylatra | reverse complement strand
ACTGTTCTGTTCTCAGTTCTTTCATTAAAAGCCATTTACCCACAACTTCTCTGTGCCTGCATGGGATTGGGAGGGACTACAGGGGAACCATGAAATGGCACCAGAGAGGTGTAAAAGCATGACTGCACCCCAGATTTGATTCACCAAGCCCTGAAGGGCACCAAGCCATTCCCAGGGCTGAGTCATCACCACAGGTGCAGGCAATCAACAGGGGTGACTCCCTGTCCTTTTCCCCAGGGGAAGCAGTCCTTTAGCAGGGGAGCCAAGACAAATGGGTCCATGCAGGAGTCACAGACACTATCTCACGCCTAAAGTAGTGTTGACCCTGCAAGCCTGGGTGCCATCCTCCCACCCTCAGGCTTTAGCAGGGTGCTGTTCCTGCTCCCAGTGATACCACCATGTCCCCATGCATCCCACTGCAGCCCCAAAGATGGCTCCTCCAGGCTGCCCTGGGGCTGTATTTAACAGGGACAATAAGACAGGGGGTCTGCTTGCTGTATGGTAGTGGTAAGAATGTTGTGGGGCACCTTAACAAAGGCCTCACAGAAGTCCAGGTAGATGGCATCCTTGGATCTTCCCTTGTCCACTGATGCAGTCACTCCATCGTGGAAGGCCACTGCATTAGTCAGGCACGATTTGCCTTTGGTGAAGCCAGGCTGGCTGTCTCTCTCAAGGAGCTGCTGAGCTGTTGTCTTTCCATTTTCTAGCTTTGCAGTCACCAGTTGTGAAGCATTTATGACTTTCAGACACTTCTCATTCACAAATTGGTAAAATGAGCTCTCTAAAGCAGAAACATCCTTCTTGGGAAAGTGCCCTGGCATTTTATTTGAAACAGGTTTTGTTCTCCTGCTATGTGTGCAAATCTTGTAAATTTTTCACTGTTGCTTCTGTCACTGTGGTTAATGCTACTGTTCTCAAAAAATGTTCAGGTTCACTTTTGCCTGAAATCACTTTTGAATTCTCTCGCTACTGTAACACCACAAACAGATTTGATGCACACCATGTCTCCTGCAACACCTCTAAGTAACCACTCTACAGTTGGTCTTTTCAATGTGCCAAGCTAATAGCTATCGTTTCCCTTTACACTTCTCATAATACTGGGGAATGTGAAATACTCTTATTTTTATTTTTAGTATATTCCTACCTATCCTCACTTTCTGCAATAGCTTCACAGATTTTCAGTATGTTTTTGTGACTATTTCTTTTAATCACCAGACTTTCTACAGAATAGCCCATAGAATCACTGTGACCAGAACTGTTAGCAGAAGTCAACAAGTTCAGGTGTTCAAGTGTGTAAAACTTATATGTGATATCCCCCTGCCTCGTTTGAAAATCTGATTCCACATTAGAAGCCAGAGGCTGAACACTTGTGAAAAATTTCATTTTGTAAACAAAATTCTCAGACTCTCCTGAACAGCTAACAACGCAGACCTAATGTGCCTTTTACCTTGACGTACCATAAGAAGTATGTTCTTGTTGTCCACAGTTGTCTTCACATGTAATGGAGAGCAGTGAAAAACTCTCTAGTGTATGACCAGAACTGCAAATTTTATGCAGCACCAGCTACTCAGCCTTAGCGAGGGGCAAAACTTATGGCATAGGCACAGAAACTGCCCTAACATTGCTTCTAGTATGATGTGCTTGCTCCAGGATCCTTCCCTGTGGAAGTTTTTGTTTGAATGAATCGTTTGTTTACTTTGGGGTTTGGGCTGTTTGACTGTTTGTTTAACTATTTTGGTGTTTTATTTTGTTTTGTTTTGCCCTGCATGGTTGTGCCTGGTGACAATTACTTTAGATTAAACCCAAAACAATTTAGTGAAGAATGACCATTCCTATTTGACAGTTCATTACTACAATATGTTTTAGTATTTGGAAAGTAAAACCATATAGGTCAGCAATTTAGGTAAAATTAAAATCTTTAATATCTTATGTCCAAGTTTCTATAGGCACAGAGGAGTTGTGCATATTGGTCAATTATTATAATTTTTTGAAAATTTTAGAATAAATCTCATTTAATACAATAGTAACAAAAATATTGCTTGAATTTTAAAACTGCAAAAATGTTTTACAGTCGATCTTGTAAGTTAGCAAGCAGTTAAGCATGCAAACCATAATCTTGTGATGGACAACTCAGTAGTCAAAGGTGAAAATATGTGGTGTAATAATCTAAAGGACCACAAAAACTTCACTCTAGATGAATTTAACTGAAGACACTTCTGCATGAAGGTGAATTTATCAAATACTGTACATCAAATTTTATGGCTCATTAATACCACTACCAACAAAAGTATTTCATCAGTTTCTGTTAGACTCTGAATACACCCTTTTCAAATTTGCCGAAGTGTTTTCCAAAATATTAGCTGAAAGATACTTGAAATGATCCTGAAAAATAATATTTTCATTAATAAATGGGTTTTTTTCCTCCTGAAGTGCACCTTCCTGTTTAAAATGACATCCAACATTTGTTAAAAAAATATATTCTTCCTGTCTACCCTACAACTTAATGTTATTGAAATGATGGTCAAAACTACTGTTAAATTTACATTTTGCATTTTTCATCTACAATAAATATGATTTTCAGGAAGACTGTGTTCTTTAGCAAAGCAAAATCTTTTAGTCATGACCTGGAAAATAATTTTAGTTAAGGAATGGGTAACATATATAAAAATTTTCACACTGCTGAAAAAAAAATTTCAAGCAAGATTGTCCAATTTTCTTTAACATTTGAACACTCTTTGAAAAGCAAAGTTAACTGCAACAGTTTTAGCTGAAAGATGAAATTTTGATGACAACTAGAAAAAAAAAGAATCGGAATGGAAAATTATTTGCTATGTAAAAAAATTGAATTACATGACAAGTTTTGAAATCTTTTAGTAACTTCCAGATAAACCACAACAAACAAATTAGGCTAAATAATTTGTAATTAATTTACTACTGTAAATTAATGCTACCTATGTAGGTAGGTGCAGTTTTGTACCTTCCTGTGTTTACAAGATGCATCTTATTCAAAACTGAACAGCCAACACACAAGACTGACGCATAAGAACAGATTAGAAACCAGAACTGCTCTTTGTCATACTCTGTTTGCAATTATGGTTTATCTAACTAGTAATGACAACACTTATGAAGAAACAGAAGAAGAATTTATTACAAAGAGCAACAATCTAATTACTTCAAAATATGACTTTTTTCATAGTATCTGGAGTTGCAGTTTAGAGAGAGGTAGTTCTGGTGTAGTCTTTCATGGTGTTCAGCTGTGGAAGAAGAAAAGTGACTTCTTATACTGGCTTGTTGACTTCTGTATTAAAACCAGATCTTAATTAATTTTTTTTGTAAGCATTGTCCTTCAGAAATAGGTCACAGATATTTTTTTGAGGAGGTGGAGAGGAAAAACTATTACTTTTTATACAGGAACATAAAATAATGCAAGATTTGAATGAAAACTGTCAAGCTGGTCAGAAAGTTGGTTCAATATTTTGGATTTTTTGTCAGCTTACATATTTTGAAAACCATAAGTAATGTGTTCTTTTTTATTTTACCACTTCTGCTTTCAGTTTACTAAACGTGTAGAATACCAGAGCAGGTTTATGCAACTATTCAAATACTTACAGGAGGAGTTTTTCCTGCTGCCACGATTTTAGCACAAACCTGAATGACCAACAAATGTTTGCATCTGTCAGTGAAGATGTTTCAACACATTAGCATTTTCCACCATAGCACGTTTAACATGGTGTGAAAGTAAGATAAATTAATTTTTATTTTTTTTTTTTTTTACCACCAAGGTGACAAGCAAAGCTCTGTGTAGCCTTTCCGTCATCTGGGGAAGTCCAGCGCAGGAAGCTGACCTTCTGCACTGATCCTCATTCTTTTGAGCAGACACAGAATGACCAGGGACCTGGCATCATAAACTCAGTTTTTACATTCTTTTTTCTGATTTTCATTTTGATTATAATAAATGGTTGTAGTGCAAAAGTGTAATGTGCTGTCCCCACACCTATCAGTGGGTACAGAGTTCATCCTCTGATTAGAATTACTAGTCCTTAATAAAGGAAGCAGCCAGCGTAAGGTGCTTTATGGCTACTGGCCTGAATATCAGTCAAACTGAACCAAATACAAATACATGATACCTGCAAAGAAGGTGGCCTTTCAGGGAACTTGCAGGGTGATGAAGTATTCACAAGCAGCAGTTGCATTCTGGGTGAAAATACAAAACCTCTGAGTGATGAGTTGCTGCCTAACACTCTTACCTCTGACTTTGCTGTTCCCCACTAGGAAAACACTTCAGCCATTAAAATCAACAGTTACTGACTTGGCTGAAGTAAAAGCAGATTAAATGGAGTTTAGTCTTAGACAAATCTCCCAAATAAGCTAGCTGGGGCCATGGGATTTGCTGAAATACTAGCTGTAACCACTGTTGTGTGATTTTGTGTTGGCATTTTAAAGTAATACAGTGAATTGAAATCCTGGCCTCATGCAAGTAATCGTTAGACAAGTGGATGAAATGGTACTTCCACTGAAGTCAGCACATACAGTTTGATCCCAAGTGTGCAGTCCTTTGAAAAAAAATGAGTTGGAAATACTTATTCTTTGAAGTCTATTTTCATTATAACTGTCTTAAGACATGCAAACAGCTATATATGTTATTAAAAATGCAGTGCAAAGCCATCTGGCTTTGCTGACATTATATTTTGTGCTGAGATTTCTGCTTAAGGCTTGAAATGCACTGAAATATTTCAGGTAAAGCATTAAGCAAGAATATTAAGAATAAAGAAGCTTCTTCCCAACAAAAGTCACAAGAACCACAAACGCACATGACCAGCTTTATCTGGTCCCATCAGAACCTTTAAAACTAGACCATAAAAAAAAAAAAAAAAAAANNNNAAAAGAAAAAAGATTGTTTATCTGTAGTATTTGAAATTATGATGACACATGAACATAATGAAAAGTACAATACAGTATCAGTATTGTATCGCAGCACGGCTCTTTATCCTGATTTTTCTCCCTGTGGATGATATTATAGTTTTGCACAGACAACTTTACTATTAGCAGGACATATGTCAGAATCACAGACTGGTAGAGGTTGGAAGGTATCTATAGAGGAAGTCTAGGCCAACCCCCCTGGTCAAAGCAGCATCAATAACAGCAGGCTACTCCAGATCATGTCCAGTCAGACATCAAATATCTCTAAGGATGGAGACTCCACAGACTCTCTGGACAACCTGTGCCAGTGTTTGACCCCCTTCACTACAAAAAAGTGTTTTCTTATATTTAAGTGGAATTTCCTGTATTTCAGTTTGTGCCCATTGCACCTTGTCCTTTCACTAAGCATCACTGAGAAGACCCTGGCTCTTTATGAATTTTTATGACTCATTAGGTATATATCCCCCTGAGCCTCCTCTTCTCCAGGCTGAAGAGTTCCAGCCCTCTGAGCCCCTTTTTGTACATCAGATTCTCTGGTCCCTTAATCATCTTTGTGGATCTTTGCTGGACTTGCTCCAGTATGTCCATGTCTCTCTTGTACTAGAGAGCCCAGAACTGGTTACAGTACTCCAGGTGTGTCTCACCAGTGCTGAGTAGAGGAGCAGGATTACCTCCCTCAACCTGCTGGCAACGCTTTTCTTCAGCCAAGGAGGCTGCTAGCCTTCCTTGCTGAAAGCACACATTGCTGGCTTATGGGCAACTTGATGTCCACCAAGACCCCAAGGGCCCTTTCTACCAAGCTGCTCTCCATCCTATTGCCCCCCTGTTGGTACCAATGCATGGAGTTATTCCTACCAAGGTGCAGGACTTTGCATTTCATTCTTTTGCAGTTTATGTTGGCCCATTTCTCCTGCCTGTTGGTGTCGCTCTAAATGACAGCACAACAAATACATTTTAATATATACTTGAATATATTTTTGTGACAGTAGCAAAAAAAACCTCATGATAAACAATAGAATTCCTCTTACTGTGCAAAGAATTTACAATCTAAAGTAGATAAAGAGGGCTATCTCAATTTAGAGAGAAGAGCAACTGAAGCACAGAAGCTAAATAATCATTCTTGGTTAAAAAAAGGAAGTTTGTGGTAAAGAATCTACATAATATTCCCTAGTCCACTGAAATAACCAGAAGATCCAGATTTCTGCCTCCTGAGTACCTGAAAATAAACCTACCATGCAGATAATGCTGTGCACTGTGCAACACCAGAAAATTTAAAGAAGTGACCACAATTACACAGAAATTAGAAAAAAACATCAAAAGACACAAAACATTATTGGTTCTTTTGTAAAAATGGCATTTGAATTAGCACAGTGATCCTGACTGTACTTCCTACAATTGTTTTCAATATTTGTAAATCCAAACATAGCTCAAAAGCTAAACCCAAATCTCTCTTTCAAACAGCCAGTAGAAATTTCTGCGAACAATTACACAAATAGCATTTAAGGTCCAAAATAAAACCCATGCTCACAAAATCTTTAATTTCACGTCTGATGCCAAGTTAATACATTAACCTATGGCTCAGTTGATTATTGTTTAAAAACTATTCAGGACAAATTTTTTTAGATGTTTTCAGGCATTTTAACTGCCCTTGCAAAATCTCTGTTTGATACTAGATGTATCAGTATCAAAACCCCAATACATATTACTCCTAGCTCTGTACTATAACACTTATATTACACTGGAAAAAATTAATCTTATCTGAATTCTGTATGCAATGCATTTATATTCAATATTATTTAAATAACAGCAAGTCATTCCAGATACTAGCTATTACTTACATGAACTTACAGAATAAAGGTATTCTGAGAGGATTATTAATTCACTGTTTCTAATCTTTAAACTGTTACAAGAGAATGAAGTTCTTTGGATTTTAAAAGCTGAATCTCCTGTATCACAAACATTTGTTTTTTTGATCTTGTATCCAAACTGTTCAGAAGCAAATTTCTTATCAGCTGAACATATGCACTAACAGCACATAATTTTGTATTGTATTTTGCGTACACATACTTCATCAACATGATGAAATCAAATGTCCAAGATTGTTTTGCACCTGAACTAGTATGCTCCAACATTTGTATACATCCATGTCCATTTTTTGAGTACCCACATATATCAACATAAATGTACTTTATATATATATATAATACATATCAGGGAATTTCTTCTTGTATGAATGAAATAAAAGCCCTCTCAGAAAAATACAGTATGGCATTTAAATATGTATTTGCAAATTTAAGGAAGTCCTAGATTATACTATGTCCCACTGCAAAAAGGGCTTGTGAAAATGATAAAGTTCTTGTTTTCCACAAGCTTTTACACCAAAAGGCTGCCACTGACATGCTTATCAGAAACCAGCTTTGCTCTGCTCTTGCCAGTTAACACCCAAAGACACTTCAGCCTCTTTGTGACTTATTTTAGTTAGGTATTATCTGGTGGGATATTTGCATTCCTTGTTAAAAAAGGCAAACACCCCACAGAATGTTAATAGGTACAAACTTCGCAGCTGGCTGTGGGGTTTCTGCTGGGCACCATCCCCTGCCTTTGGGCAAGGGCACTCTCTCCAGCCAGCGATCCCTGCACCTCGAGAAGACGAGACCGAGATGCACATAGCAAATCAAAACAGTGTGTTGTTCACAACTAGGGAGATTATTCCGTGCAACTCTATTACACTACAGTTTACAAGCTGAGTCGTCAGTCAAGGTACATCACATACCTGAAGATATAAGAGGTGGCTGTGTTTAAGTAGTAGAAGTAACAAAATGAAGACTAAGGAAAAGAAAAGAAGCCAAGCGAAGGCAGGGTGAAATGAGATGCTTTTTTGCACATTCCCTCGCCTGAAGTCAAACTACTGTGCTGAGCCATCTGTTATTACAAAGGTGCACCCTGCTACGAGGCCTCTACACATAAGAGGGGTAGGACACAGCAGAGTAAAAGAGGCAGATAATTCATGTCATTGTCTGCTCTGGTCAATCAGCATAATTAATCTAGCTCTGCAACTGGCCCTAATGAAGATAAGGTACCTAAAATTGTTTTGCTGAAGCAAACAGTGGCCTAGGAAATGAAACCAACTTTAATCTAAATCAGAGCCTGCTGCAGTCAAAATATATTTGATTATCTCTCAGCAGAAGTCACCAGAACCTCTGGAAGGTGTCAGTAGCCACAGGAAAAGTAAGATATCCAGAATCTTGAAGAGCCTGGATATATAAAAATGTTTTGCAGTAGGTAGTGAAACTTATATTAAGCAGGAGAAAAAAAAAAATCTTATTCTGTGCTGAAATATGTCTTTGTCTTATTACAATCTTTATCTCCCCGAATAAAGTTCTCCAGTAGGCAGAATCTTAGTTTCTAATCTGACTGAGTCAATGACTCAGTCTGTGACCTTGGGCTAATCACTTGACCTTCATCTGAGTCAGTCAGTAGTTGGAAAATTGGGTGAAAACACTGCATCGCTGAAAATCAGATTGTGTACCTAAAATGGGGTTTTCTTTAGAAAAAAATAAACTGCAGAGAAGAAAACAAATTATAATTTTTCCTGAACTCTGGGTTAGAAGGCCAAACCAATAATTTCCAGTGTTCACTCTGTAATGATATGATGTTTGCCCCATAAATACCATGGCAGTGTGTAAGACTGTCCATATAAATAAATTGTCTGCAGTTATTTTGTAAGGAAAGCCTATTCATATACATGCAAGTTTTTAAAGAGTTCTGTCAGTTCAGTCTTTCAGCATTTAAAAAATTAGCATTCCCAATGTCTGAAACAACCTTGCAGAAGGAAGGAGAAAATTTGAAGATCATTAAAATTTAAGTAATTCAGGGCAAGGTTCCAAACACATTCCCATTTCAAACCAGTGAGGTACAAATGAGAATAAACAGTTTTTCAAAATTTACTGAAAGCAGAAAAAAAATTAAGTCCCCAAAAATTATTTTAATGTGATTATTAAAGGCTTGGAAAATTGTATGTAATGTATGCAAGATTATCTATTTGCGCTGGTTTTGGCTGAGGTAGAGTTAATTTTCTTCATAGTAGCCGGCATGGGGCTGTGTTTTGGATTTGTGCTGAAAACAGTGTTGATAATACAGGGATGTTTTCATTACTGCTGAGCAGTGCTTACACAGAGCCAAGGCCTTTTCTGCTCCTCACCCCACCCACCAGTGGTTGGGAGTGGACATAGCTGGGACAGCTGACCCCAACTGACCCAAGGGATATCCCACACCATGTGACGTCATGCTCAGCATGTAAAGCTGGGAGAAGAAGGAGGAAGGGGGGGATGTTCAGAGTGATGGAGTTTGTCTTCCCAAGTAACCATTATGCTTGATGGAGCCCTGCTTTCCTGGAGATGGCTGACCATCTACTTGCTGATGGGAAGTAGTGAATGAAATCTTTGTTTTGCTTTGCTTGTGCACATGGCTTTTGCTTTATGTATTAAACTGTCTTTATCTCAACCCTCGAGTTTTCTAACTTTCACTCTTCTGATTTTCTCCCCCATCTCACCAGAGAGGAGTGAACAAGTGGCTGTGTGGTGCTTAGCTGCTGGATTGGATTAAACCACGACACTGTCCTTCAGTTTTTCTCAGTTGCTGAGCTTTCTGGTTGGAAAAATCCCACAGACTTTAACATATTCTGTTCCAAATATGCTCTGAAAGTTTAATATTTTAATTTGTGAATGGAGAATCTAATGTAACTTGATTTTGTTTTATGTATGTTGTCTGACATGACAATAGTTGAGTGGAGGGGTATAAACAGTCATAGAAAGCAAATAATATTTCAAATACTCATAGTGGACTAAAAAAGGGTCTGTTTTATCCAACAATAGCTCTTGATTTTGGTTCCTTTATCTGTCATATTATTTTCTTTCATTTTGCAATAATGAAAAGTGGAAACACTGAAAATTTCAGCAAATAAACAAAATAATAGTTTTGAAAAATTCAAATATGAAATGTGTAATACCCGCAAAACAGGAAGACTTATTTTTATATTGTGGGCCTGAAATGAAACACTTCAATTTCTGACAGTTTAATTTTTGACAGTACAGCAGTTAAATGCATTTGCAGTTCCTTTTTGCTAGCATGGGTGCAGACAGTTGGCTAGATTATATTTCTTTTGAACAAGTGCAGTTAAGTCACTAAGATCTACAATAAAAATATAGGTTTGTCCCCAGGGGGAAAAGAAAGACAAAGGAAAGAAATAAAATTGTTGCTGAAGAAATGGACAACATTTTCAGTTTGCCTTGGATATACAGAATAGTTGAAAGTAAAACACATCAAAGCTTTAGAAGACAAACCACTATCAACAACATCCCCAAGATAAATACTTGAGAATTCAACTTATACCACAGACATAAATTGTGACTCAGAAGCTGTAGGTAGGTGGCCTAAATTCTGCCTAAATCAGTCTAAGTCAAATGTTGATAACATCTCTGACTAAAATATCTGAAAATTTGCATGGAAATGATGAAAGACAGTGAAGGAACTCAGGTGTAATTTAAGGTGATCATAGCTGGGATATAAATATAGCCATTCATCCACTACATTCATTCCAGTGTATGTTGAGAAAAGAAATGGTTTAGTGAAGCTTTTTGAGCAAAGATCCTTATACACCTGGCTAACTGATTCTGGAGTTCTCTATACCTCCAGAAGTTCACTTATGCTGTTGTTCAAGAGTAAGGTTCTGCTTTCCCTGAAGTTAATGCGTTCAATCGCTATGATATAGGGGAACCATATCCACAGGCAAAAGAAGATGCTCAGGATCTCCTTACATGAGCTTTACAGGACAGAAGTAGAAGTGTGAACATTCAACAGTCTCTCAAATAGTTTGGTTTACAGTTTTAATATTAACCTTATTCCAGAAGCAGGTTGTTGAACTGATGTATAATTTGAAGTACTGTACACTCTTACTGAGATTTATTGACCGTAACAGTTTAATATTTACAAAGGTTTTGCCTCCCTCAATAATAATCTCTTACTTTCAGCAATAAATCTCTGTGTTGATCTCCTAACAAGTCAATATCTAGTTATTAAGCACAGATAAAGTAGTTTGAATTATATGTATTTCTATTACTTTCATTTGCCAACTAAGCAGCTGATTGTCTTGATTATATAAAGTGGAAAAACTATGTTCTTTAAAAATTTTTTTAAAGAATTTGGAAAACTATTCCAACAAGTTTTATTTACCTTTGTATTGAAAGAAACATAATTCAATTTCTACTTTACTTAAAGGAATATGCTTCATTAAATGGAAGAGGTTACTTTAATATTTTAAAGAAATGACTTTCATTACAAAGTAGAAATTATTTACAACTTGTCTTACCCTCTATGCAATATAAAATGGAGCTGTATTTAATACTGAGAAGCAAAAATTCTTTAATGAGCTTGCAATACTTTAGCAACTGACTAGTGAATCTTATCAGAAGAGTTGATTTTTTACATGTAAACCCACTGAATATTACTTTTCTCCTTTCTTATATATCAAGAAACAATTATTACATCTTGATTAATTTTTTTATTCTGTCTCTCAAATATATTCACAGAAGCCTAATAGAAAAATGTAAGTCTGGCCCCCAAGTGACCAAAACCAATTCCAATCACTTAGATGCTTCAAGGTGTCTAAAAGACATCATATGTGTGACCTTTAAGAAATGAAATGTTCTGTGGAGTTTCTTAGTGGTTGCTCACCTAACAAACACACACTTCTGTGTGTCTGTATATGCAGAGGAGTTGTATATCCACCTGGTCCATACTCACTGTTGTGATGTTAGGAAAAAAAGAAAAAAAAAGAAAATTTTGGCTTATCTGCACAGAAAAAGAAATCTAAGAAATGTGTCTCCTTCAAATCACAACTGTGGGGGCAGTATTGCTTCTGGTGTCACTGCTGAGAACTACACTGTCCCAGCTTGCTCAACAGGCATTTTCTTGTCCTTCCTCTATTCACTTCAGCTCCGGATGTGTGTTTTTCTGGCCTTGACCTGACCGTAGGAACTATGCTATTTACATGTATCTCAGTTTCTTTTACTGCTGCACATATGTAAGACTACTGTTCACCGGCTAGGCTGGGCCCAAGGCACCAGCATCACAAGAAGACCCATCATTACCTCATTCCTATCCCTTCCTTCCAGGTGCTAATTGGAGAGAGAAGTAGCTGTTCTACCTAGTGTACATGACTCATGTGGCTTGGTATTTCTTACAAACTGACAAGGGTTGATTTTAAAAAAAGGAAAAAAAGGATTAATATAATTATGAAAACTGACAGATTAAGCTTTTCATGCTGAGGGAATATGAGAGCAATCATGATTACAGAAAATATATCATTTTATATAATTATTTTGGGGAATACCTTAACTATTTAGATCAGTCCCTAAGTAATCCACAAGTGTTTGATATTCCAGATCAGTAGTTTGTACTTTCGAACCATGTTTTGTCCTGTGCTTCAGCAAGGTGTTTAAGCAGGTACCTGTCTTCAGGTAGGTAAGTTATCTCATTAAATTTAAATGAGAGTTTGCATGTGTTTAAATTCACTTTACAAAATCAGATGACTGTTTCAATATGACTGTTCAGATAGTCAAGTAGATTGAGGAATATTTGATCAAAATAAACTGAAATGAACGAGTGAAATCAATATAGATAATCCAGCTGAATACAGCAGAAAGAATAGTTTATTCTCCAGTTAACAGAAGAGCATCTCCGTAGATTCTCATTGTTGTCGTACCTGCCATTCTGCCATAAAACAGTGAACATCAGATAGTTTTTCATTATTCAAAACCTAAGGACATGAAGCAGCTTTTATTCATGTTGCCCTTGTTTATTATTGTAACTTATCTTTCACTAGAGAAGATTGTTGCTATGAGCAAATCTCTTGGATTTGGATCATCTGACTAAGGATACCAACTGAAGACAAACAAAAGCAAGGCTTGAATTATGTTGATGACAGGTAAAATAGCTTGAGAGTCAGAAGCCATGCTTACCATCATTTGGAGTGGGAAGTACACATCTTCAAATTGTCAGGTCATTCTATACTCCAAAATTGTACCTCATTTTCTGATTGATGGTACAGTCTGGGGGACCATTCCTGAGCAATTTTTTCAATGCTCCCAAGTCCTGTTGTTTCCACCAAGAAGTGTGATCTAGCATTCACCACTTCACTTCTATCATTGTTCAACTGAACTAGAGTAAAGCTGCCCACCTGGGTTTGTGGTCTTTGGCTTATACCAAACTCCAATCAGTGCCAAACTGGTAGCATGTGTTTTCACCGACCACGGCCCTGTGAACAAACCCCAGCTCCTGAGCCACTGCACCTGAAGAAAAAAGTTCCATAAGTGCCATAACCCTTATCTTCAAGATCTCAGTTGATCCCCATATTTAGGGGACTAAAACATTGATTTAAGTACAGTGTGAAAGAGAACAAAATAATCACTTTGTTCCTTTGACACTAAGGAATTTTCTGTATTAAAAAGTTATTGGTGCAGGCTTCTGTGAGCTTGGTCTAATATTGCAGAATGGTCTCCCAGGGAAATTAAGGACTATCAGATACCTTACTACCTTCCCCTCAAGATGCACACTGTGCTCTGCTTCCTCGACTGTGCTCACCCAAACCTATTATTCTTCTGGATATCTTTTAAACTAAAACACACCACTCTGCTCATTTTCCCCCAAGGAGAAGACAAAAGGGCAAACACAAGACAGATGTTAGTCGTTCTGTTTAATTCTGTATGCAGATATACTAAGAGTGTGGTATAAGAACCTACACAAGCATTACAGACTACACAGTTACTAATGAGTCTAATTTTACGGTACGTTAAAAAAACTGGTTTAAGAAGTGCTCCACAGAATAATAACATACCTCTTATCCATGCCTTTCACTCAGTGACTCAAGAGGACCAGGAAATAAAGAAAATGGAACTGAGATAACAGAAGTTTCATACTCTCTGTACCAATTTAAAAGCTATTGAGAAGTTCATGCATTTTCAGGTTATGGCAGGGTGTCATTTGTCTTTGTTTGGCACCAATTCTCCAGTAAGCTTGTCTTTTCACCATATAAATGGGTCTGATGCCGTATTAGCAAAGGGGACTAAACAGTAGCAGCTGTATAGTACTACCCATGCATTTAAAAGCACAACCTATTTCAGCTGATGTCAAAGGAGTTTTCCCACTATCAAAACTGAAACAGGATCTGACTATAACAGATAGCTATATTCCACTTGTAGTGAGTAGAAATAAATCTACAGCAATGCCATTATCAATACATTTTGCTCTGAATTTAAACTGTTGTCTCTGAAAGCAGAGTTTTGTTCTGCTTATCCTCTGTTTTAGTTTATTTGCAGTAGTGAAAGGCAAGGTTACAAGAATTTTATATAGCTAAGACCACTGAAAGAAAAGTACGTTTCAAACATTTAAATGCTTTCACACACCAGTTTTTTCCTCAATTTATTGGATAAGATTTGTTGCCTGAGGTGGAAGATGTCATTAACAATTAAACAATTAACAAATCACCTGCAGATGACCCCATAGAAATGGAAGAATTTTCTTTATTTACTTCTTTTTCAGGGTATTTTTTTTGCTAATCATAGTGAAAGGAAGACATTCAAATATTAAATTAGACCTTTAGACATTTCAGATATGAATGTTGAATCCACCTTTTGATTTTGAGGCCTATTCTCATTTAAGTGCAAATACGAAAAACTTAGTAACACTCATCTGAGTTCTGCACCTGTCTGGACCACAGGGTAGTTGTTTTTTCATGATTTAGTATATATAAGACCAGGACCAGAACAGTTATAAAGAGCTAGAAACTTCATTAGACGAAAGGTAACATTAAAAGGACAAAATCATGATTTTTATGTTGCAGTTTTCGTCAATAAAATTTATGTTTGAACTTATCTAAAAGCTTATTCCCTTCAGCCAACCAGTGTCAGCGTTATTAACAGTAATGTTTATATGGAACAGACTTACTGCAATGACAAATTATCTCATTTGCAGTAGTGTCCAGAAATTCCCTTGTTATAAAAGTTACAAATTATGCCAATTATTCATCACTTGCTTATAATACCTTCCTGACACAATATAAATTCGTTCATAAAAAAATATGATTCCCTTCTCCACCCCACCCCTCCACATTTCATTGAGAAGGTGACATGACTGTGTGTAATGGTTATGGGTCCTTGGCTTTTACAGCTGCAAAGTCTTCATACTGTAAGCAAAGCAGGAAATTAGAGCTGTGTCCGGGCAACAGATGTACTCTGCATATTAATAATTCAGCACTGATTAATGCCATTCTGAGAAATGCAGATCTTCCAGAGGGGCCTGTACCCTGAAACTCCTGCTCCCAACAGAATTTTACCCTTACATTGGGAAATGAATATATACCAAAGACTAGTGTACATGTTTCTCATTCCCTGAAACAGTGCAGTGGTCTAGCTGAACCTTGTAATGTCTATCCCGAACAAATTACATTACTTCAACAGTTGCTGTGGGTTGAGTGGAATTCAGAGGATTTCCCAGGTGTCTGAGTTTGTGAGCAAATGTTTCTGCCTTTCTCTGTACTAGTGTCTTCCGTAAGGATAGAAAGAAGAGGCAAGGACTAGTAGCTGTCTTAATTTTGGAGCATAAACGTTGCAAATAAGTAAGGCAGCACCAAAACCCAAAGAACCATAATGATTCTGCTGTTCTAACAGCAATGACATTTTCACTGAAACCAAAAGGAGGAACTATGGAACAAAATACAAGAATAAGGGCAGCCGCCCATCAACCGTTACAATGTGCACAACCAGACTTTTGCCTCAGGCTGTATCTCTTTTCTACCTAACATAAGTAATTCAGCCAACTGCTGAGATAAACACAATTCTCATGCACCATGCAAATAAATAACAGAAGTTCTCCACTACTAAACTGGAAATATGGGACCAGATACAGAACAGTATTTTTACTCATTTTACAAGTTTTACTCTGTGATGGCTGCTTTTCCTGCTAAACCCAGAGGTCTTACTTCCAGTTTCCCAAAAATTCTGCATAGCTGTACTATAGATAGGCAAATGTGGTTTACAGATTTTGAAGTAAAAATATCCCTCAGTGTTTACTCAAGAAGATTTTAATTCCAAGGTGTCGGGGTGCTGTGCTGTCTCTGAGATATTTCAGATTTTAATAGTGATGAGATGTGCACATTCGATGGACAAGTTGTAGAAATACAAAAAATGTAAGAAAAATAGAAAAGCACAAAGCAGCATACATTTCTAAAACACCACTAAAGGTGAAAAGGTAGAGTGTGAAACAGAAGCTGTGGAGCAGTATTAAGTAGCTGAATAGTCCCATGGCATGACCAGTTACTGAAAGGTCTCAGAAGAACACCCGTTCAGTAAAAATCAGACCATACCTCTATGAAGCATGACACCACAACATCAGTTCTGCACGTGGTTAAATGGAAGCATGACATGAATGAGCTACCTATCTAGGACATCCAGTAGCAAAAGAATGAATAAAACTGTCTTGTCATGAGCCAGAGTCATCTGATTTCAACATATGACAATGTTTCTTTGTCACTTCTCCTTCACAGAAGACATGAGTTCTACTTAATAATGTAGTGTATGCAAATGTAATGACATAGGGGAAA
>WEKW01025076.1:92793-125862 GCA_013389905.1 Sula dactylatra | reverse complement strand
CTCTTAAATAACCCCATCTCAAAAATCCCAAGCAACATGTGTAAAAGCTAAACATAATGAGGTTGGAATGTTTGAATATAAGAAAGCCCAGATTCCACCTAGCACAGTAACTTTTCTCCCATACTGGATGGAGGAGGATGCCCACAGAGGAGAAGGAACAGAGCAGTCAAAGATATATTCCCCCAAATACTTCCTCAGCCTTCAGGGGTTTTTTTGTTTGATATATCTCCTCACTGATTCATTTTGGCAACTTGGTAATAATAAAGCTAAGCTTATGTAGCTCTCCTGTGTATTCTGCAAATTTTTGTTTTCCAAACATACAGGCTAGTAATCCATTCCTTATTCAGAATCTTGTACGTAGCTCTGATTTCTGCTGTCTTTCTCTGTAACTTTCCTAGCTTTCAAAAATACTTTGAGACAAGGGTACAAAACCACATGCATTTCTCAAGGTGTAGCCCAATGCTACCTGTGTTGCTCTTCATTTCTTTCCTCATAGTGCCCAAGTTCTCCCGCCCTCACACCACTTCCCAGCTCTGAGTTGATGTTTCATGCAATTATCTGTCATAGCTGCAAGACTGCTTCTTGGGAGTAACTGTTCAGTCAGAGGCCATTATTGTATATATGGCACTGGATTTACCCGGTGTGTCATTTTGCTCTTGCCTACAATGAATTTCATTTGCCATTTTAATGCCGATTCACTCAGTTTTATAAGATCATTCTGTAGCCCTTCAGTCAAATCTTTGTCCTTGCAAACCCAAATAACTTCATACATTAGCCAGCTTTATCACTTTGATGCTCACCACTTTTTCCAAGTTGTTTATGAACATACTGAACATCACAGCACCTAGCAGAGTCCAAAGATTATCAACCTTTCCCTAAAAGAACCAAGCATATACTTATTTACCTAGCCTACACATACATGTGCACAGATTGTATGCTCAGGATTAATCCTGAATTGATATGGATGCAGTTGATTTATGTGACAAAGCCCTAAAAATATTTTGAGTAAGATTAGAGTTTCAATCACAGTGGCTTAAAAATGTCTGTAGTTCATATTCACAGATGCTCACTCAGGTAATGGTAGCATGCTTGGCAAGTAGTATTTGATGAAACTTCTTCTTTGGTCTCTGCACGTTTCTTAGAGTGGTCTTTAAGTACTTCGGTACAAAAATCCACTTCTGCCAGTTTCTTAAGCAGAAATAGCATGTGCATTGGCAATGGACCCAGCCTATCCAAGTTATATGACAACTATTCTTCATGTAGATATTCCAGATTCACGTTCTCAAATTGGGCTGGAAAATCAGAGGATCAGATTTTCTGTACATGCACTGTAGAACTGATCTGCATAGGCACAGTGGCCACTTCTGTGCAACTTTGAACAGGCAATAGTCTATTTAAAGCAACTGCCTGGTCTGGACTACTCAGCATCCAGATGTGCTAGGCAAAAACCCTAAGCTCTTCCCTGCCCAACTTACACAAAAATTCTGGGGGAAGAGAGAAAAGATGTTTGCAGAAAACTAGACACACTGTAGTATTACACTGAAATGGCAACCCTCCAGATTACTATATGTTAGTCCCTCGAGGTTTTGCCTTTTCTCAGGTCTGGGATAGAATGCTTTAATTAAGCAGGGCAACATTTTGTAATGAAACACATAAGAACTGATAAAACAGCACTGAACGTTGTCTGTATTACATGCTTATACAGAAACTCCTTGCCCATCAGCCCAGTAACTCAATACTACTGGTAGTATTACAAGTTGGCTTTACACCTCTGCTAGATGGACTTGACTATATGACATCAGAAAAAGAAATAATGCCCAGAGAAATTACAGGTTGAGCTAATGAAAGGCAGACATTAGACACTGGCTCTCAATTCAGACTATTTCTTTTCCTGGCAGAACATGATGCACAACAAAACACCAAAAGGAAGTTATACAATCATGCTCCAAATGTTACACTGGGTTGACTGCCAATAATATGCTAATTCTAATTAGGAATATCAAAACAAACATTTGCAAAATGTCATTCAATAAGCCAGTACTCTGTAAGCCCCTGCTGCTAGTTAGATGCTATAGAGTTAAAATCAAGCCTTTCCTACTCACAGTTTAGTTTGTCCTGCTTGAGTGTAATTGCCACATTAGTGACTTTCAGCACACAAGAAAAGCAGGCAAGTTATGATCAATAACTTTAGATGTTTTTAAAACAACCACAAGAATCTACTGGCTTTTCCATAGATAAGTCAGTTGAATTATTAAAACAGGGAAGGTATGGTTGAAGGACAATCTGTAGTGCAGTCTGTCATGTTTCCCAGATTCCACCCCAAGAGGCTTATCCCTTTTTTTTCCTTTTGTAAATCCTTCTGGCTTTTGTCCTTAAGGGCAGTGGGAGTGAACAGCATCTGTTTAACATTTCCCTGTCCCAGCACATACACAGCCACTCCTGATGGTAGAATATATCTGCTTTGTATTGATCACTTCTAGAAAGTTCCAGAAAGAACACCCAAAATAGTCTCTGCTGGTCCAGAAAAACAAGTGCCCTCGAGGGACTGGGCACCTCTGCCCATTTTATTTCAGAAACAGACTTTTTTTTTTTTTTTTCACTGAAGAGGAATTCTGCTAAAAAAATGACTCCAGCCCTTAACCTGGCTGCAAACTTACAGAGTAAGAAAAAAATATGCCTTTGGTTTCCACTAGATGCAAGTAACTGAGATGTCACTGGATCCCTATGAGAATACAACTCCACAGTGGCCTTGCTTTGCAAGAGCAGCAAGATCAGTAAGTGGCCAGTCATTTCAAAATGGTCCTCTTGGGATCAGCCATTGCCCTTGGCACTGCTGCCAAATGAAAAAGAGAATCAGCCCTCTCCAAAACAAATCTGAAGACCAATTCAACTCCAGAGAAACACTCATTACAAGGTTGGTCAGACACACACAGGCAGTATGGAAAGTTCCACTTCTCCTGCAGAGAAGAACTAAGGAATCTGCCCTGAAGGTCTGCTGAGGGAAGAGCTCTCATGCCCACCAGTAATACTCACAGCCATATCAGCTCGCTCAGAGGGTTTCAGTAGTTCCATTTCCAAAAGGAACCCAGGACAACAGAAATGGAAAAAGCAATGTTAGGAAAGCTGTCATCAATACAACGACTTGCATTACTGAGCCCAGGGTGGCCCACACCAGCAGCAACGGCCACCCTCACCAGCATCATACAACACACTTCCACACATACAGGCAAGGCCTCAAAAACTACAGCATGCAGCAGAAGGAGAGCAAGAGAGGTCAAAACTATCCACCGATATTAAGATCTCTGAAGTAGCAGGGGAGTTGTTAAATGAAAATGCCCAAGTAATCTTGACAAGCAGACTCGGAGACACAGACAAAGAAGAAAGAAAGAAAGAAAGAAAGAAAGAAAGTTTGGACTGGCATTCAGCTGAGACATTACCAATATTGAATAGGATGAATAATTTTCTGTATGAATTTTTATTATTCCCTCTGAGTCACGTAAAGAATAAATGAGGTTTCATTTCACTTTAATGATTTTCAGAACAAGGTTCTGATGATAAGTCAAAAAATAAAAAACTGTTTAGATATCTCTTTTAGTTTGCTCTATCATACTGTCTCTAATCCCCAGTCCTGGATGAGGAGCTCTGTGAGCTAAGTCATCAGCTTGGAGACAGAAATGGCCTGCCCCATGTGTAATTTTTTAGGTAGGAAATGGACAGGTAACAAAACACAAGGAAACAAACTTGTCAGCAACATTTGGTGCATTGAGCACACCAAGGGGAATACTTACACTACTTTATTTTAAATAGCTTTGTTAAGAGCCCTGGATAAGTACAGTGGGAAAGGTAATGGTATTTAAGTGCTTCAGAGCAATGAAATTAGGATATAACAAGACCAGAATTTTCCTTCCACTGCCCAGAGACTGCAAAACTACTAAAATAAGCCTATGTCCAAACTGTAACAGAAACATTAACTTCCTGGTTTTAAATATATGCGTCATGACTATTGAGGGGGTCTAAACCTAAGTCAGAAAATTCTTAGCGGTGGATGAATGCTTATCACACATATCCCTAGACAGCATACAATCAGTTAAGTATTTGATCTCAGTCATCTCTGCTGACTATGTACTAGTGCTGGTAAAGAATTCACAGCAAAGAACTCAAGTCCCCTAACCACTGTGAGAAGAACCTCAATGCTGGCAGCAGACAGCACCAGTCAATACCAAGCAGAACCTTTCAGATTAGGTCAGCTCGAACATGGGGCCTTTGAAGTTGAACAAGTGGATTCAAAGTAAAGCATTACTTAATTTCACACAGTATTACTCAGGTTATTGTTCTTCTGATGTCACCGAGTCCAAAGGTTGAGTCATTCCTCAGAGCCCAAATTCCCGGGGACAGTTTTTGGGCTCTGACAAATCACAAACAGGGAAGGATATGGCAGACTAGGAAGGAGGTGAAAATGAGAACGTCCCACTCTTCCCATTTTAGCTTCCTCCCCTGCCATTCCCTCTGATGAGGAAGGGAAAACCATGAGTGTGGCACATGTAACACTCCAGGAAAGGCCAGTGCACTAATGGCTGCTGTTTCCACAAGTCAGCCACACAGAATTTGATCTGAAGATGCAATACATCTATGGAGGGTTTATTTTTTTAACTGACTTGACAGAAACAAAAGAACAGGTCGTGCACTCAATCTCTCAGATAACATAGGATTGCTTCATTTACAATAAAGGTCAGAAACAGTGACCTGGTTAAGGGTTAAATGTCTTTTTAAAAGGTGAAATGGTGATGAAAGCAAAACATAATTTATTTTTAATTAGCTATCAGAATGGTATTTGATTCTTCTCCAAGCGCAGCACAAGCACAGTATTCTTCCTGTACTTGCTTAAGTCTGGCAAAAAGGTGTCACTGCCTTTGAATAGAAATCTAGTGATCTGGAAACTGTTCTGCAGGAAACAGGCTGAGCAACTCTGCAGAGCTGCTGCTGATGGAGGAGTCCATCATCATCTTCTTGGAGGTTTGAATTCCCCAGGGTGGGCCAGGCATAAGAATTGCACAAAAGATATTCCGGTTGCTTAACTGAGAGTTTTCCCTGCTCTGATCTGTGGCCATCTCTGTGACAGCTATATGTGAGATGGAGCCAAGTGGCTAAGAGGCCTCTTCCCGTCAGCAGGAGGGGGCTGCCAGGCTCCCACATCCCAGTTGGATAGATGCTTTACCACTAAATACAAAGCCAGGCCCCATAAACCAGTGATCTGCAGTTGTCCAAGATAGATCAACTCTGACAAGAAATACCAAAAGACTCATATTTGAAATAGCCAGCTGCCCAATGCTTCAGGGACTCACATAAAATGGGTACCATCCTAGGGTCAGTCTCCTGTTATGCCCAATTCAGAGTTTGGGTCTCCCTAATCTCAGACCAGCCCATCATAGTGTCTGGTATTCTACAGCTGACTGAAGTTTGACAGCCCTAGATTTCAGAAACTTTTATCCCTCAAAAACATCACCAAAGTAGACAAACTAATGAAACAACGTATCATTTTTGGAAAATCAGTATTTTCTGTTTCACTAAAAACGTGCCAGACTGCTCAAACTGTGAGATTATCTTCAGCTGCTACTTACATCTCCTTTGGAGAAAGATCTCTTTTAGTATTCCTCTCATGTAGCACCAGATTGTGACCTGGACCTTGAAACTCTGCAGCAGGGCTGCAAAATACAGGTATTTAATCTGGATGCATAGACATAGGCATAGGCACAAAGCTCTGCCTGAAACTCAAAGTCAACCAGGCGATGCTCAAAATTACTTTTCCTAAGTTTATGTATTAGAGAAGAAAAGAGGCAATTCACTGCATTATACTGAATTTTAGCCACAATGCTGATAAAAATTATGGTGCCTTTTAAAAGGGGGCATTTACCCTCTGTTCTTAGCATTCCCACAACAAAAACCTTATGTACAGATTCTGATCCACATCCCACCTAAAACCAGCTGTAGCTTGCTGTTCTTTTTTATTAATAAAGTATTTTGCTTAAGCCAGACAGACTTAAGACAGACTATAATTTTTTGAGAAGCGCAATGTCTTGAGATCTCACAGAACCTTCCCATGCATGAGCATACAGCAAGGGACATTTCACGTCCCATGACGCATGAGGCAACAATCTTATCTGGATAGCTACTACCTCTGTGACAATTCGCTTGCACTCAGACAAGATTATTTCTGTGATCTTGTCAGGCCACACAAATACATGAAATAAGCAAAGGAAACAGCTCACATAAAAATTGCAATCACAAACCTGCTATTAAAGATGTCCTCGACGCGTCTTTGTCATTGCCTGCATTCAATTTTAGATATTTTTTTCCTCTAAACAAACCTTGTTTCCTCTTCTCTCTCCATTTTTTTAATTAAAGTGTCTCTTTAAAATCCTCTTCAGAGTATTCTCCTCTGACATTTTACTGTCAAGCAATGAACTACCCTTGGTGGTTTCCCAGATCTCTTGCCAATGTAACCATGGAGACCTTGCCAGCTGCTACATCATCTTGAAGAATTTTGTCTCTCTTACTAGCTTCCCCAACAACAAAATCATTACCCAAAAATGGACTTACAATGGCTGCAGGATTTTCTTAATTTTTGCAACACTTACCAACTTACATGCTTATTATATCAAGTGTTGAATTTATTGCTCATTATTAAAATAACTATTTGCTATTTACATAAGAAGAGCATGCAGGAGAAATGTACAGAGGTTACTTGTAAATGCCTATATTCTAAACTGTCCAAGGGATAAGACTCCAACCTAACACATGACATAAAATAGTACATAAACATAAAAATGCTCAATTAGCTGAAACAAAAAGCTGTATGCATCTACCCTCAGATGGTATTAGAGCACAGCTACTGAATGAGAACAGCATGGACTCTCAAGTCAAAGGATCTAGAAGCATATGCTAAACCCACACTTTAACTGGTGAACCTACAACTGTAGAAACAGGTTCTGTTTACCATCACCTCTTTCCAGCATCTTTCATGTAGAACAGGTCAGAAGGAAAAGTCAAGCAGGATGCCAAGAGAAAATAAAAGGGACGAAGGGAGAAAGAGTATAATTTCCACCATTTTCTTAGACCTTAATTGTAACTTTTTTCCACTGCTTCTGTTACAGATGCCTCACTGAGTTTTTCTGATCCCAGAACAAGGCAGAGAAAGAATTTCTTCTCTTCTTGCTTCTCCTTCTTCTCACTCTCTTTCCTTTGTACATTAAGGGCATGGCCTGTCCAAACAAGGCAGAATCTTTTGCAGCATTTCTATAAACCAATAGCTAAAAGCCCAGTGAAAAGTAAAGTTTTAAGCATCCCAGAACAAGCTAGTCGGGTCTTTGTTTGGGTGATGGAAAATGAGCTCTGCCCATCTCTACAGTACCGGAATTACTGGTTACAGCCAACACCGGCTGCAGAAACTCAGTTTGTTTATTTTGCTGTTGTTATCTTAGCCCTTTAAGAGGCATTTATTTTTAATTCCTTTCAAGGAAACATGATCACACTTCAAGAATAAGAACTCCAGCAGTTTTAGCCCATATTGCCTATTTTGTGCTCTTTTTCAAACTTTAATTTGAACAAAGGCTTCAAAAGCATTCTTCCCCTCAATAATTCCTCAGAAAAGAATAAAGCAAACAAGCAATATTGGCTGAGTATGCCTTATTTAACCCTTTACATTTCAAACACTGCAATAATTTTTTAGCTTTTCCTATTGCATGTATAAGTTAAAGCTAGCAGCTCTTTCCAACAGGCATTGTTGCCCACACGCCAAGTGAGTTCAGGTACTTGTACAGCACCCATATCTCTGACCCATTTATTCCATTGAAATTAATTCACCAGTGCTGTGTTCACAAACAGCAATAGGAAGCCTCCGTCACAAACAGCTTACACAGGCTAGAGACACACAGACAAGGCTGATGGAGAAAAAGCATCTGCCCCAAAAACTCACTATAAAACTCTCACCTACATCTCATAGCATCAGTCCGTGGCTTGGTACGTTTGCAAACACAGTCTGGGGCAACTAATCCCACTGGCCTGTGGCATGAGATACAAGAGAATACAGAAATCTTCAGACCAGTTTAAACCATGTCAGAGAGACAGTGTCAGGAAAGGGATGGGGCATTACAAACACCGTGAACCTGCCTGTGGCCAATGGCAAACCTGGCTGGCATTGCTGTGCCCATGGATATTGATGGAAAGCAAGGGAAGAGGAGGGTTGCATGAACTGTAAGGAAAAGACCTGTCACAAGGTGCTGAGAGCCTGAAGAGCCTGTCAGGATATTTTCTTGTTTGGAAGAGTGGGAGGCAAGTCTGCCCAAGTGAGACTGGCAGCAACCAGTTTTCCACCAGCAGCTCCAGTGGCCTATGTCACAGAATCTACTGGAATTGCAAAACACAATTGCTAGTTTGAGATACTCCAGCTTTTAGATATTGATTCTTGCTAGACTTTCCCCCATGGTTTGAGACAGAGTAGGAGCTGCATAGCTTCTGCAACCTTTATAGCAAAAAAAAAAAGAAAAAAAATAAAAAGAGTTTTTCCTATACTATGCTGTCCAGAGAATAGAACTGCCTCTTTGCAGCCTAAAAAGATAGGGCTTTGTATCTTTTACGAGTAGCAGAGCACTTGCTGAGGCCCCAGCTTTACTTTCAAAGTACATGAAGATATCCACTTACTGCCAGTTTTATGCAATAAGTTTAGAATCTATTCTAATACAAGTTATACAGTGTTCATGCTGTACTAACATGCTGCAGTGAAGCAGAGCTGTCCAACTTAAAGCAACTCTTGTTCTACTTCAAAGCTCTCAAAGGAAGCTGAAGTGTACCTGTTAAGTGCACAGCAGCTTGTTAAGCATCGGATCTTTGCTGAAGTAGCTCTCTGCCTGCATTTTATTAAGATATGTGTGTCAGTCAGTCAGGAAGGGGGATGCTAGGCCTTTTTCAAAGCTCATAGGGAGATGATGCTAAACAACAACAGCTCAGAAAGTTCCATATCTCTACTAGCCAAGTGTTATATCAATTTATTAGTAAGAAATTTTGCAACAATGGTGTACACAGGCCCCTCACATGAACTGGTCAATGGACTCTACAGCAGCAGCCCTCAAATTTTGAGTTAGTTTGTCCCTCCCCCAAATCCTCCGCATTCCAGCCCAAGAGCTATCGTAGAGACTGGCCACATTCAGAAGCCATGAGTGAGCGTTGCATATCATAAACATTACATAAAATGAAGTTGTTTATTTACTTTGATAAGAATCACAAGGTTGAGGGTAGGGAAAGACTTCATACACATGGCTTTACAAGTGGAAAAGAGCAGGCAAACACCTTCCTAGTAGTACAGTCATGTCTAAGATGCATGCATATCAGGGCAACCAGGGCAGTAGGTCACCCTTCTAGGGAAAAGGAAATATACTAACAGAGAAGGGAGGAAGAAGTTAAAAGTATGTGCTGAGAAAGATTCAATAATCTGGAGCAGAAGACGAGAAATTCAACAAACCCCCTACTTCAGGCCCTCGAGCATATTCTCCTGCTCTAGCAAAGCATCTTTGCTGAAGAGAGAAGACAGAGTATGCAGTAGGAACAAACTTTCTGCCCTGGGTAGTTTGACATTAGCTCCAGTTTGCCAAGTGGATACAGGAAGAGGCAGAGATTTACCACAAGGACCTTTCAAAGGTGATCTTGCAGTAAGTGAAGTAAGCACATTCTTTCTTTCCCTTTTCTTCACTTTTGTCACTACAAACATCATCAACTTTGTCTATTTTGCATTTCATTAATATACTCACATTTCCTTTAGGCTTTACCTTGACTAAAAGTGCTATGAAGGTAATCACCTTCTTCTGGGTGTAGTGACCCCTCAGAGCAGATATTCAAAGAACCACCATCTTCTGGTGAGACTTATTAGCCAGGAAAGCTCTCTGACACAGTGGGGTATCAGGTAGAAAATCTGAAAACTGAGAGTCCTGGGGGAGCACATAATACCTTCAGATTATAAACGTGTTTTTAGCCTAAAGGGCAGAAACCATACTTTCTCTATAAAAGCAAACAAACAAAACAAAACCCCCAAGAAAACCCAAAAAAACAAACCCAGGTCCTCTAAACTCCAGACAGATAGCTTATATTTAAAAGAAAGGCAAAGCAATCCACAATTTCCACAAATGTTAGTGTAAAGATAAATGCTTCATTTTTAACTTGCCTACTAATCCAGAAGAAGATTAAAAACTGCTGTGGCATGACTAAAATTTTAACTGAGGTTAAATCTCAGTTTAAGATTCAATTCAAGCTAAATCCATTAGCTAGTATTAAGAGCATCCTTTTCCACAACACCACCCACCTTCCTCCCACATGGTGGTAGCAATGGACAGAAGCCATTCTACTTTGACAGCAGGTGTAAATGGACTTCTCAAAGCACTCATCAGCAGCCTGCCAGGGCTGCTAATCAACAACTTCAACAACAAGAAACCAAGCCCAAGGCCAGCCACTTCTGAAAATCTTGCCTGGTCCAAGAATGTGCAGAATTTTTCATTGTGATTACGATAAACCAACACTTTTCATATTGTCCTCACCTCTTAGGAGTGGACCCTACCACTCAGAGTTGTAGTATAATCTGGGCACTTTTTCTCCTCAGTTCACATAAACCACACAGCACAGCTTGAGCCAGAATAATTAAACCAGAATTAGGTTAACAAGTTAAACTCTTTCACTATGAAAATTTCAATTAGGTGATGTCAAAAAGTTTAGAAATATATTTGAGCAAAAGATGAACAGGAAAGAATTTTGAGGAATTTGAGAGAAATAACTAGCTTACATTTTCAATGGCTTTACATTTCAAACATCCTTTCATTTTATTTTTAATAGCTTTAAAAATATAAATAATTTAATTTTATGTTATCCTAAGACAAGAAGTAATTTGTCCTGAAAACAATACCCCCACTTCCATTCAATTCAAAACGTTTTTTGATGGGTACACATATGACAATGAAAGAAATTGTCTGGGTTTTTTCCTCAGTGTCAGTAGCCAAGGCCACCTGAGCTTTCTTTAGTTAAAATAGCAGCAACATAAAACATTGGGGTGGGTTGACCTTGGCTGGATGCCAGGTGCCCACCAAAGCTACTCTATCACTCCCCTTCTCAGCTGGACAGGGAAAAGGAAATACAATGAAAGGCTCGTGGGTCAAGATAGGGGCAGGGAGAGATCACTCACCAATTACCATCATGGGCAAAACAGACTCAACTTGGGAAATTAGCTTAATTTATTACCAATCAAATCAGATTAGGGCAATGAGAAATAAAACCAAGTCTTAAAAACACCTGACCCCTACCCCTCCCTTCTTCCCAGACTTAACTTCACTCCTGATTTTCTCTACCTCTGTCCCCCTTATCAGCACAGGGGGATGGGGAATAGGGGGCTGTGGTCAGCTTATCACATGTTGTCTCTGCTGTTCCTTCCTCCTCAGGGGGAGGACTCCTCACACTCTTCCCCTGCTCTAGTGAGGGGTCCCTCCCACAGGAGACAGTCCTCCATGAACTTCTTCAAAGTGGGTCCTTCTCGTGAGCTACAGTTCTTCACTAATTACTCTAGCATGGGTCCCTTCCACAGGTGCAGTCCTTCAGGAACAGACTACTCCAGCGTGGGTCCCCCATGGGGTCACAAATCCTGCCAGCAAACCTGCTCCAGTGTGGACTCCTCTTTTCTCAGGTCCTGCCAGGAGCCTGCTCCGGCATAGGCTTCCCATAGGGTCATAGCCTCCTTCGGGCATCCACCTGCTCTGGTGTGGGGTCCTCCATGGGCTGTAGGTGGATCTCCGCTCTACCATTAAACTCCATGGGCTGTAGGGAGACAACCTGTCTCACTGTGGTCTTCTCTGGCACCTGGAGCACCTCCTCCCCCTCCTTCTTCACTGACTTTGGTGTCTGTGGAGTTGTTCCTCTCACTCCTTTCTCCTGCTGCAATTGTGCAGTTGGGGTTTTTTTTCCCCTTCTTAAATATGTTTTGACAGGGTCACTACCACCATTGTTGACTGGCTCAGCCTTGGCCAGCAGTGGATCTGTCTTTGAGCCAGCTGGCATTGGCTCTATCAGACATGGGGGAAGCTTCTAGGAGCTTCTCATAGAAGACACCCCTGTTGTCCCCCTGCTACCAAAGCCTTTCCACACAAACCCAGTACAAACATTCACAATATAAGATTTTTGTTTGCAACAGATGAAGTAATAATCAGACTTCAAGAGGAAAATGCAGAACTGAGCTCCAGAACAAAAGTGTACATACCACTGGAAAAAATATATCCTGAAAGTATTAGTACTCTCTCCTTCAGCAAGCTACTGATTTTAGATTACTTTGGACCATGTAGCCTCCAGGTGATTACCTCTGGATTCACAGCAAATGAACCCATCATATGTTCTGTTCAATTTCCAATCCTATTTTCTACCTGTAGGCTTTCCCCCAGTGATTGCTAGCTCTAAACACTGCAGTGCTTGAGTTTAATGGCACTCTAGCTTAACAAAACTCTTCATGGTCATTAAGAGAAAATGATTGAATTAATTCAGGAACTCAAAAGCGTTCAGCTGAACTGATATTAAACCTCAAAAATACATGAGCCAAAGTCCATTTAGGAAAAAGGAAACTAAAAAGGGATAATAAAAAATAGGCACAATTCAGTTTTAATCGAACTAAAGCATCTTAGGAAGAAAACACTCTAATGAAGCACTTAATGACTACTTAAAATTATTTTAACAACTGATGACTTCAGAGAGAATTTAAAAGATAATTTCCCATCAAAAAGCCTTATGCAAAGTCACACCACTACCCATTAAGTCTAAGAGCTTGGGCTGAGTAACTCTGCATAGCCACATCATAGAGAAAGGACATGGATGTTTTCTAGGCAGAGATGATAGTCTGCATTTTATATATTTAGGCATACAGAATGCATAAACAGGATTAGTTTCACAGAAGCATAAAATCATCAGACCTAGGACATCAAGTCCAGTTCTTCACAAGCATCTGCATAATACTTACCAAGTTGAACAGGGCCCACAGTAGAAATCAGCCCAGACTCCCCCTCTTTCCCATCTAAATCTTACAAGCCAGAAAGTTTCAATCATGACACATAAAAATTTTAAGTCCTTCAGTATGAAACACATCAAGACCTCAAAAATCAGAACATGGCCTAGAATGAAGAATAATCAGGAATCCCTAAAATTCTTGTAATATCACAGATTTTGTCAGATGGAAATACTAAAGTAATTTTAGAAATGAACCAGGCTTCATATTACAGAGAAATCTTACACTTGATTTAAATTTCAGCTTGTAGTATCCCAGGACTTTCTGAGCATGCATAAGAGCACTGGGGTATCCGCCCCCTTCCTTTTACAGGTGGTGTCAACATGCAATTCTTCCCAGGAAAGTGGGGGAGGAAAAAATCCCTACAGAGATTTAATGATACTTCATATAGGAGGCTGCAGCATGCTCAAAATAATCAGTCCATTTGCACAAATAAACTCTTTCACCCTTTTGTTCTGGCCTGAGTCCTGAGTAGCAACATCCTATTTACTGCCTCCTCCTATAAACATTTTGTTCTCTCCTGTTCCTCCAGTAGCTTAGAAAGGTAAAATAAAGAGACGTCAAAGGTCTACCCACACCTACTTGGTCCACTGGGTTAGCAAACATACCTGTTTCCATAGTAATGGCACAAACAGGGGAAATCTGACCAGCATTTCAACTCATCTTCAATCCCCTACACCAACTGCCTTGTTACTTGTTTATAGCTAAATCAGCTGCAGGTGGTTTCCAGCAAGATTAAAGGTCAAAGTCATCTGAGGTTCTCAGCAAGGGGTATTGCTTCACCAGATCCAATGAGACTGCAAGTCCCACACAACTGCTCCAGATTTCTCCCTGTCAGCCCAAAGGAAGGACATCTTGTTCCTCAGGCCNCCCCCGCAACATATTCTCTTTTGTGTTTCTCCTAAAAGTCAGTCTCATCAATTCTCAAGTGCAAAGGCCCTTCTCCCTCCTTCTTCTGACTCTTGCAATGTTATAAAGAGTGTAAGTTGTCTTGTTAATGACCACAGGGCTTGGAGTTTGCTCTACGTAGCAAGCTCAGCTCTGCTTAGGAAAGCATCCAAAAATCTGGACTCTGGGTATTGTAAAGTTGGCCCTCAATTAATGTGTTTGCCTGAACTAGAACTATGATATATTACTTCACAGCATGAGAAATGAAGCTCAGCAATTCAGCTTTTCATCTAAGCTACTTGTGTACTAAAGTGCTGATTCTTATACCTGATTCTCTGCAAGATAATTCCTTTACAGATGTTTTCATAGCAAACCAATTTCCCTCATGTTTCACTGTAGTTACAGCCAACACTGTTAATTTACTTCTCCTTCTACTAGGCAATAGATTGTTGCACAGTTTCCCTTGAAGGGAGAGATATTACTGATTTATGTTGCATAACAGGAGAGTCTGATACCAACCATTGATTCAGATGAGCAAAAACCACTGCAGAATCTTGATGGGATCAACACAACAAACTGCAAAATATCACCAGCTTAACAGGTGACAATAGCATCCTCTGCCTTCATATTTATCTCTACTATCTTCAGAACAATTTACTTTTGCTTTACAACTACTTAAGCTGTATCTTTAGAGAAATCATGATGCTTAATGTTTCACGATTGCCAACTGTCTGGAATTCAGATTGAAAATATCCAGGTTACACCAGCTATATTCATAGCACAATTTTATGAGAAGTAGGATTTGGCATGGTTGCAGCATATGGATGCCAAGAAGGATGTGTATAGCACTGGCAAAGAGGAAATTCTCTCTCAAGCATCAATACAGAAAGGCAAGACTTTCTAGGGTCTTGAAAGACAACAGGAAGAGATGATCTTCCAGAGGACCTTTCACTTCAGACAAGCCAGACTGCGTAAAGGAGAAGCACTCTTCACTGACTGTCTAAAAAAGCCTAGAGAAGGCTCTATTTAAAGCTCAGACATCTCTGGTATCCCACAGAATAGTACAATTCCTTGTCCCCTCCATTAACACACCATGTTTAGTTTAGATACTGAGCAGATGAGGTAATAGGAGCAATTGAGGAGGAAGAGGGACTGATTTAAATTGCACTTGCTGCTAAGACAGGGTCCCCTCTCAACAGTAGTCAGGCCATTTAATTCCTATGTGGCGTTGCTTTTCTAGAACCAGAACTAAAGACATGGGACCAGTCCATATACTCTGTGGGACAGTCTCACTTGAAATATTTGTAATGTGATGAGACAGGGTTAATTCACTGCATTCACAGCTTCATCATATGCCTGTTAGGAAGCAGCCAAGAAGGAAATACAACAGCTCCAGCTGAAATATCTCCCAATAAGCATGGCAGGCGTACAGTTGAAGATACTGCTTTCCCTCTTCCCCTCAGAGTCACACTGCTCTTATGCCAAGCTTAGGAAAGAACAGACCAAATGGACCTGGCTTATGGTGACAGACACCTCACCTGCATAATCAGGGAGACTGAAACAGGTCAGTGGATTCCTGCTCAGGACTAAGACAACATTAGTGGTTTTCCTAAGTTTCCAGGAGGCAGCAAGCCGTAGAACAGATGAAGGTACCTGCATAGGCTGGTTTTTGCAGTTCTGTCTCTGTCAGGTTTCGCTGTTGCCCTTGCTATGAAGATTTCACAATGCTTTGGTTCAGCAATGCTATCTGGTTACAGTCAACAGCAGTTGCAGCTCTCTTGGGAAAACCTGCAGGTTGCCCACCGAGCAGTCACTGCTGATTCACACAACATGCTGCTCTAGGGAAGGCTCCACCACATGGCTTTACCCTTGGGTAGGGGATAGTAAGGGCTTCTCTCCTGTGTGCCTGCACCCAGAGAGCAGGCACACAACACAGAAGCATCTTGCTTGTGCTTTGGTTTGCAGACAACAAAAACACATGGTATGGGGAGGATGTGAGCTAGATTTAATTGTTAGACCAGTTACAAATGTTTAAAGTATTTCTTTGAAAATATTCGAAAGATGTTGGGTCTTCAAAAAAAGAGAGAGAGAGAGAGAGAGAACGATTACTGTTTTGGAATATAATACAACAAAGACTATTTTTCCCAGACTTTTCCCTTTTGATTATTTTCAATAAGAAAAGAAAGTAAAAACACCAAGAAAAGTGAGAGCAGAGACAACAAATGGCTGTATCCAAAACACTAATCTGCCAACATTTACAGCTTTGTCAAATTATTTTGTTAAAAAAGTCTAACAGAAAAGTCCAATGCCTCACAACTTTAACTTCCTAGAGAAAAGATATTTCAAATAGAGCACCTCACTGCTAAACCAAGATGATGTACTTTGTAGAAGAGATTACTTATCTGCTTGAACAGAGATTGTATATAGTTATAGTGTAGAATTCAGTGCCTGGAAACAGTAAGTGAGCAAACAGAGGCCTAAAGGCTGAATCCATCTGGAAAACTCATAGCAAACTCAACTGAAAGGTGCTTACACCTCCTTAGACCTTCCATTCAGACAAATTCAGCTAGGCTCCATCTGTGCAATTCACTCAAGAGCTCTGACACTCAGTCTGCTTCTTGACCACATGATGCCACAGTCATAGTCTCTCATGCATGTCCCCTGCATCTTCAGTAGAATTAGAAAAAATATCATGAAGACATGCACCCCTTAGGAATTAAAGTCACTAACAGCAGCGTGTCATAAAAGAAGCAGGCAAATAACAAAATAAGGCCTTTTTAGCACCTACAGTTTTATAACACAAATACTTCAAAAATGTTTTTCTAAAGGTACTGTTACAAAGGTACTGTGTGTAATTTTTGTATACACTGAGCCAAAGAAGTTGGCTCATATCTCATTGTAATGTATTATTTTCTTGCTCCGTATCCTAAGTAGCAGAGAAGTATACAATCACAGTACCTGTCCCTACTACCCTAAATAACTTCTCAGCCCATAGGATGTATTAAACAAGATCTGAGAGAGGTTTCACAGGGAAACAGATTTTCAGGGTCTGTGAGCAAAGACGTACCTAGAGAAGAGAAAAACAGGACTGATGGTTCCACAGAGGAAAGGCTAGGAAATTCGTGCCAGTGAACCCACAAAGGCAAGAGCAATAGGAAAGTAGGTACCATTCATTCCGCTGCTCCTAGAGAAGCTGGCTGGTCATGCAGTTGCATCTACACTTGAACCTGCAGAGGTTTTTCTGCACCAAGAAGGAAAGCACTGCCTTCATAAGAACTTGATGACTAGCTCTTTAGGCAATTATTTGGGTTTGTGTGTTTGAATTATTTAAGCAATCTGGACGCACCTCTCTCCAATATCCAGCTTCCAGCTTCCACTTAAGATGCCTAGAAGACAGGTGACATCCCTTGCAGTTGAATTCTGTACCAGACCAAGGGCAATATTAACATAAAAATCTAGCTCACAGTGTCCCCAGACAGAGTAAGGATTTCATGTTATCAGCTTTTCACAAAGCAGTATTGAAGGAAAGGGGGAAGTAATGTCTACGTCTATGAATTTCCCTGGTTAAAGAGCGAAATGAAAGTAGAAAAGAACAAGGTAAGTGAGCAAGCTCAGAGATTTCGCAGTCGAAGAGGGCAGTTCTACGTTCCCTACCATGGAGAACCTGTGCCAGGTATGTACCATCACTGGATGTTATCATCTTTATGAGAACAATTATGGGAATGGCTTGTCCACAGAATACCTTAGAGGAGTAAAATTTTGTGCAAAAGAAGTAGACAAAATCTTCCAGATTCCCATGAATTACATTTAAGGTGACCTTTCATTGCAATTAAACATTTGCCAGGATAATTTCTTTTCTCTGTGAAAATATGATAACTCAGTGTTCCCTGAATTTTTATAAGCCCACAGCTGAGCCAAGACAAGGAGGTTTACAGAGCAGTAGGAACATGTTCAAGCAGCTATTAGTAGTCTAGGAGAAAACTTGATCAATAAGTTGTTAGGAGATTGGGAAGATTCCCTCTGTACTGTTGCACTGTTCATTGTTCACGAGATCTACCACCATTTTACGTTGCTACTTCCCCAGCAGTGCTATTTAAGACACCGTTTAAGACACCGGCAGTATTTTCACAGAGCTGACTGTTGCATGTATTTTCTATAAGTGCCTGGTAAAAATGAACAAAAAAAAGTCTACAGTCCTTCTGCTATCATAGGCTCTGATGGAACCAAAATCAGCTTTAATAAACTCTATGAAAAGCAACCAGCAGGCTCAACAACTCATAACCAAGTAAATTAAATAGGGTATTTTCCACCAAGTAACAGTTTCCCTTCTAAAATAAAATCTACATTTTGCACCAAGTAACACAGTTTCCCTTCTAATAATATTTTTTTCCTAAAAAAAAAAGGAGAGGGGGGAAGCTTGGGAACAAAGTGTACCCTCTTTTAATTCATGAATGCCCATCAAAGAGTATGGTATCCTAGTAGACCCCTTTGTCCTTTGTGTATCCAAAGCTTGCAGGATAATCTCGGATGGGACTTTTGCTATACAAAACCTCAGCACCTTCTAGCTTGGAGACTGGGGTGTTACACAGTTTATCTGGAACATTCTAGAACAACCAATTTTACCATTTCTATGTGAAAAATCCTGTGACCTCCTCAAAAGGTGCAGGTCTTCCCTCTTAAAAGCTTTTTCTTACATGTACAGCCTTCTGGCTTGTATGAAAGTTAAAAGCATTACTTTAGATTTCTCATAAAGCCTTCCCCAGAAATTCAGTACAGCTTAGGTATTATAGCCTGGACACACTGGCCTGTTCTTGATGAAGAGAACAATGTTCACAGCAAGCTGCGAAGCCAAGAGTGCTGGGAAGACTCCTCCTACTGCTTCACAGACCGTAACACATTTAAAAAAAAAAACCACCAAACACCAAACCCAACAAACCACCAACAACAAAGCAACGCAAAAAGCCACAAAACAAACCCCCACCCCCAGAGCTCTCATCTTGCACACATTCACTTGCTCCACACAGTCTCTGAGGAGATGCTAGCTCAATAGCTAGCTCAATACTGCCCGGACAGTATGGCACAGAGCCAAAGAAAATAAACTCTGCCTCCTGGCCAGTCTAATTATACCAGGTTTAGTGTTATGCTGACATGCTTATACTGCCTTCAGATTTGGTGATAAGTCTGTCAAATCTAACTCCTTATTTCAGCTTTACAACTTGTGCACAGAAGAGACATGTCCAGTGTCTGCCAACATACGCTCTGTTGTACCAGTTTGATTGTACATCTGATGTTATATTACATTGTTCAATCAAGTGGGTGTAAAAAAAAGTGGGTGTCCAACCATAGTTCACAAATCAGCTCCAAGTATATGTCTTCCAAACTGAAACAAGCCAGTTTTGACCAAAAAACATGGGCAGACACACTCCTCTGTGCTGACTTAAGTGAAATGACTACTTTAAAGAGATGAGTACATCCCAGGACTCCTGTGAGTCAACTCTCTCCCCCTTTCCTCTTGCTCCAGCGAGGTTGTTATTTTCTGATGGCTTATAACAGAAGCAAATTTTCCTGGTGGTTAACTAGGGGAGTACACACACAGCCCCCTGCATCTCCTTTTCCCACCCCATGTACTTCTCAGCAAAACCCCCCATAATCTGCACAGCTCATGCAGAATATGGAATTGAGTTTCTTGCCCTGCAGCCCAATCCACAGTGCAGCTCTGGATGACTTGCTGCACTTAATACTGAAGTCTAGCAACACACCTCTGAATCCCAAATAACAGAGGGAAGATCAGAAGGCAGCGCAGCCCCCTGCTTCTACTAAGCACAAAGAAGCTCCTTACATGCAGGGCAGAGTATTCTGCTCCCAGCTCAACTCTATTCTCAGCTACATGCTGGTCTGACTGCTGGTGCTGCCCTGACTGTGTAATCACCACATCACAACAGCTTCTTTGGTGGGGTCCAGTTTTAAGGCTGGCACAATGGGTAGGAATGACCATCCATAGCTCTGCCACTAACACGACAGTCAATTCCATATTTTCATACCTGTATTTGCTTTGTTGATTATCTCAACTATATAAGCTCTCTGGGGTTGAGAGCCTCTCCACCATATACAGACACAATCTAACCTGCAGCATTCCTCATCTCCAGAGATAACTTGGGGAAACTTCAACCACAATTCAAGGTATAGCTTGGGAAAGGCACTCCACAGAAAGATGGGGAATCTTGCGATCTTTAGTATTTTGCATTGAAGACAAAGCTCCTGGAATTCAGGAATGGGAATCTGAGCTTTTCCCAAAAAGGAAATAGCTAGTCTGCCTAACTGCAGGGAAAAGCTTGAAGACACATTCTGAAGCTTGAAAGGTTAGAAGGAATATAAATAAATAAATGGTTTGGTGGGGGATGAGTTTGCAGCTGGTTAGTATTTTAGGTTGGTCATGTTCTTTTAATGCTGTTAAGAGCAGAGAAGCAAGAAATTAAGTGTTTGATGAAACACTGGGAAGCTCTGACTGGACAGGTGTATCACAAATATTGAGTGTGTCCAGAAATGTAACATATGGCTGCATGCATCCTCACCATGTCCCATACATGTCATAGCACTACACCAAAGCACAGGAGCTTGTCTGGGAGCATTGTCTCATAGGCACAGTGTGTGACGGATGAGTACTATGTACTAGGGCTACCAAAAGGTGAAGATAGTGAGACTGGGTTTTAGTTGTATAAAGAAAAAACAACCTTTTTTGAAAAATGTGTCTCTCCCTTACTAAGTAATCAAAGGCGGGGGGGGCGGGGGGAGGGATGTTTATTTGCATGATTCATTTTTGGGGGGTTGTTTTTTTCATATTTGTTTGGTTTTGTTCATTTAGTTGTTTTTTGTGGTTTTTTTTTTTTTAGAGAGATGGTGAATTATAGTCCAAGAAGCAATTACAGGTGTGCAAAATGCTGCCTGTAACTTTATTACCTGCTCTGTTTTTCAATACTCCTTTAGCTGTGGAAAAAACTCCTGGCTACTCAGTGAGCTGGAGTTCATGATTTACTGCCCATGTTTGGCACTTACTGTATCCATCCTCAGTTCAAGTGCTTTAGGTCATTTCTAGAGACAGGAGGTGCCAGCAGCTGGTATTCAGAGCCATTTCAGCCAGAACAGCAGGCCACATTTAGTCGGGCAGTTAACAGAGGTTCGTTCTTCTGAGTCCTTCACCAAACAGATAAAAAACATCCTGAATTTTCAGAAATACTTAGTTCATCAATTTCACTGAAGCATGGATTAAGGTGCTGAAAAAATTATTTCATATGCCAGTGTAAAAAAGAGTGTTTTTTCCCTCATTAGAAATTAAAAAAAAACTATTATATATCCTATTGCCCCAAGATCATGTTTTTTTAAAGCACAGAAAATCAAGAAAAACAGTTTTTTCCTGAAAAATTAATTCTGTCTCAATCAACTTTGCTTTTGAAGAAGTCCTGGTTTTGATACAGGCTGACTTTTGACCTAAAACCTGCTCAACAACACTTAATGCTATTTCCTACACATTCTTCTGCGTCAAAGAAACTGACAATTGTACTTGGAAAGGGCACTGAAGAGTTAAAAATATGCACCATTTCCTGAGAAAAGTGTACAATTTCTTTGGAGAATAAAGTATAATTGCCAGGCATTGATAAATTGTGTAAGAAACACTATTGATGATTCATACAAGTTGAACTTGCTGCTAAATAAACTCTGACCTTGATACTCAAGAGACCCACTTAGAACATCCTGCAAGACAATGATATATTTCTCCACACTAACCTTTGTGAGTAGTCTGCCTCTTCAGCTCCTTGAAACAAGCTAGTTCCAATTAAAGAGGAGAAGTGGAACCGTTTCATACATTTGTTTTAGTGACAGGGTACGCAGGGGTTATGATGTCATAATGCCAAGGATATCGGGCAGGAAAAGCTGGGTATGGGCTTTCTTTAAATTTCAGATATGTATTATTGTAACACTGCAGAAAATCTTGCCTTCTTTATGAAAAAAGCTGAGCTGTTAAAGGGAGGGAGCGGGAGAGAAAATGGCATAGAAGCTAAAGTTTGGAGCTGAAATGAGGCAGTTGTGTCCAAATTCCTGACCAGTGCTCACTGTGCAGAAACAGGCACATTATTTCACTTTTCCACAGTTTAGCTTCTCTACTTCAATGTGGAGACAATAATACAAACTTTCTTCAACTTCTAGCTTGTTAGGTCTTACCTGCTGCGTGGGGTACTCACATACAACACAATTTGCGGTTATCCTGCTAAAGGGGTAACTCCCAGTAAAGGGGCAGTCAACATAGAAGACCACCACGAAATGGCAGAGTCTTCAAGGACAACTATCTCAGTGAGAGAACTCAAGTCCCTCCTGCTAAAGGCAAGACAGACATTAGGGAAAACAAGAACAGAAAAAGACCAGGAATTTTTGGATGTTGAACTCCTCCATCTCAGCTTACAAAATAGACTGAATCAAAAATTTTGAAGGTGAGTCTGCAGCATGGCCATGCTATGCTGTTCTAGTGGTATTCTCTCCCACACAATATCAAAGCTTCATGTTCAAACAGCAGGCAGCAGTACAGGTAGAAATCATTACCTGTGAATCTAGGGGCTGAGGACTGAACAATTTAATTGACTCATCCATGTCTTCCTCTTGTAAACATTGTCCACCACGGAACACATATCCAGAAAGTGCCTAGGAACCCCACTAAAGATGTCACAGAACACTTGACAACACCAAAACAAACCAACGGCCTTCCCAGCATTCTTTGTACAGACCTTCAGTACAAAACACCAAACACCATAACATTGACAATATTCCTAAAAAACAGCAGGAAAGTTGCAAGGTAGCACCTATATCCTGTGTCACTTTTCCTTTGAAATCGGAAAATGAGTCTATTAAAGTCTTATTAGAGGTATTTAAGGTCTTCTGTGCCTTGTGTGTTTCTGCGACAATCACATAAGAGAGACAAGCCTTGAAATGGGGAAAAAAGTAAAGAATTTTAGAGGCATTTCTTAATCTCTGGATCTGTAGCAGGGAGAAAGGTGGAGGTATTGACTTTTCACTCTCCATTCTTGATGAACAGAAACTCCATCCTTTCAGTAAGAAGATCCTGAGGAACCAAGCTGTGAAACATGGCTTTTATCCTAGAGTTTCAGGCAGCCTACGCTCAGGATGTGAAGAGCAGCCGGGACAGACTGGCTCAGTGTTGAGCAGGAAGCCCACACAGCAAGCAGAGGACAGATGCAATGTACTCATGGAAATGAACAGCTAAGAAAGCGTGCCATGGCACAGTTTGCTCGAGGAGCTGAAACAAAGCGGGAGGCAGGAACAAGAGAAGAAGTGACAGTGATGGAAGTAGGTGGGATGTAGAGGATGTTTCATAAGGTAGCATGAGAGAGACATCAACGTGTTTGAAAGCAAAGGGAAAAGACAGTGACTGATGCAGAGAAGCAGTGAAGGGATGTAGGAAATAGCATGGCTGGTGAGGAGAGAACAAATAGAGTCACTTTTTCAACTCTATTTGTTCAGGATTTGCTTTCATCCTGATATATGCTGAAAGGAAGTCTCAAAGCATTCAGTTTTTCCTCTGAGGGAAAGTCTATTCTCCAATCACATCCAAAAGGAAAAGCAAGCCTGGTGAGAAGTCAGTTCTGAACTTCCCCTGTGTGCAAGGAGGTTTGCTTCAGGCTCACTTCTCTTAGTTTTTAAAGCCTGAGTGGCATCCAGCTATGACTATCAAATAATGATGACAGAAATCAAACCATAAATGAAAGAAAGAAAAATCCCTTGCATCATGGCATTTCCTTTATGAGTCACTGTTGCCTGCAAATGAGGACTTCTTGCCATATTCCTAATGTACAGCAAGTTATTAGCATTTCTGGTTCTTGCCTCAGTTGCAGTCAAACTGAAACAGGGAAAAACTCAGCTCTGGGAAGGAGTGATGAAGTTAACTGACAACTTTTCTTCAGTTACCTTGCTATTTATTTTTAAGATCAGTCCTGCTTCCCATTATAAATGAACAACAATTTCAGGTATTTGGGATGGATTCCACAGTAACCTTATTTGTTCAAGTTAAATAAGTGAAACTGTCTCCTGCGAGCATTCAGTGATGACAAAGACTAAAAAATATTAATTGCTTGTTTTACATATAGAAATGCAGTATGCATAAACAATAATGAGCAGTAAGTAAAAATTGCTTCCTGACTCCAACCCTAATTCCATAGAAAAAGTAACTTTAGCTGGTTGAATGCTAGATCTCTCTCCTCCACCTTACAAGTTTTGTGCTTGATAAAGACACTGCAGGAAGTTTCATTATTAAATTAAGTTGGTAAATGAAATTTCAACTAGTAGTTTCTGTAGAAGAGGAATGGTCCCACTGACCTCTTTGAACCCAAAGGCTATTATTAGAGACACTAATTGTTGTAGGCTGTTATATCCTACTTTCCAGGTCTGCTGCTACCATTCTCAGAAGATTCAAATTAATTCACCTGATTTGTCACTAGCCCTTATTAGAAGAGACATTTATACATTGCTGATGGTTTAAAAGCTGTTGCAGCAGGTTTCCACAGTGTCTTTTATATCTTTAAAAGAAAACCTGCACTTGAGGAGTACATATAATGCACAGAAACCTACTATTAAGTACAGGCTTTTGGGTAATCTTCCACATAATTAAAGGGGCTGTGCATTTTCCATTTTGCTTCAAATCTTACAAGCTCATGGGTTTTGCACTCATATGAATTAAAGGGAACAGACTTCCTTATGTTTCAAATCTAGAACCAAGTCAAAGACCAAAGACATCTCCAGCTTTTAGCAAGCCATGTCCTGTTGAAACTCTATGTTCAGTTTAAGATGCAATGTTAGAAGGTGCCCTTTTTTCAATAGGGCATACATTACGTTTCTATTTTCATAATACCTTGCTACTTCCAGTATGTAACATCTTATGTAATTTTGTCCATGAAAGTTAATAGTTCTTCCCACTTGGGATAAGATGGAGTGAAATCGGAAATTAACTTACTTCTAAACTAAAAATGCAATGGCAAATGTTTTATGTGCAGCCCAAACAGCTTAATGGGAAAATGAAGAAGAAAGAAGAAACTTGTTATTTAAAAAGTCAGTATGGCATAGGAAGGGTATGAACAAAGAAAAAAGCAAAAAACTGGGAAAGTAAAACCTGAATTATTATTGTCAATTTGCAGAAAAATCTATATTACAGCTGATCTGATGAGAAGATAGAAGCCCTTTCCAAATGAAATGCTAATTTTTAAATGTTTTGGGAGGAAACCAAAAAATACACAAATGGAATAGGGTTTTCCAACAATCCCAAAAGAAAAATCTGGGAATTAGTTGGGTCTGAGGCTCCAAGCTGGCTGTCTCACAATATAGTACTGACAGAAACTATCTCTGCCTCTGTTCTTTCTGCGGTTGCTCATGTAGCAGTTCTCATCTAATATGGCAGCCCTTCACCTGGAAAAGGGAGCATACAGATGAGATCTGTGTTTGAGTATGGATTCCCAGCAACAATGAGATTTTGTAGGTGAGAAATCTCCCATGGGTAAATCATTCCATGAGAAAGCATCACGAGAATTTCAGCTACATTGCAGGCAGGTACAAGCATCTCAACAGCAACTTTAACATACCCACAATACTCTACTCACCTCAGCTGCCTAATGTAAAAAATGAGTATTAAGTAAAGGTTGGACGCATTCATACAATATAAAGTGGTTAAAAGGTAATCATTCCAGTGTCAAAAAGTGGAGCCAAAACTATCTTTCAGGTCACATCTGTGTGTTTACACAAAGCAAGCAAGTTTGCTAGCACAAGCCCAGCAGGCTGAAGAAGTAAAAATTATTTCAGATAATTGGTAAGATACAAAGAATCTACTACTTTGACACAAACATAATTACAGTGTCCTGCCCAAAAGGGTCTGCACAAAGCAACATATCTGAGAGCCATTGTGATACCATGGAAATATTTTAAAGGCAAGATTTTTCTCTTAACCTTCCAGTGGATGTAACAGGAAGCATTCCAATGGGTAATCTATCACTTCATAAAAACAATGTAACACCTTTAAGTAAGTGCATATCTTAGTATATTCCATTTTTGGGAACATAACAGAGTGATGGACTTCTTAGTTAATTTAATACAACATAAAAATTATTACGCTCACAACAACAAGAATCTGTAGAGGTGAAATAATGAGGCATGATGCAGTGAATTACAGACATTATATTAATAGTGTTGACATTATTGGTAGTAATACTGTAACATGCAATTCGCAACATAATGCCATAGTTTATTTCAACAGAGAATTGAGTCTAAAAAACAAATCAGCTCTCACTGGACCTGGAAGTATTTTTCATTTCCCAAAGGAGCACTTCAATCCTTCACATCTTCTTTTTAAGGGAGGATCAAAATCGTTATTGGGAAAGCTGGCCAAAACAGTGTTGACAGCTGAGGAAACATCAGGGGGCTGGAGTTGGGAGGCAGAGATATTTGGTGGGTTTCTGTTTCTTTTTTAAGTTTGGTTTCAGCCCGAATTGAACACAAACTTCTCCCTTCCTCTCAGAAAAACAAGGCGCCCACATCGGCTCCAGTTCCGTGTGCACACACAGGCTGACCTGAGAATTTGTGCCCCAGCTGTATAAACTCCACAGAGGTCTGATGCCATCTCTCAAAGCTGCCTACCCTTCACCCAGGGAATCCTGAAGTTCTGGATACAGAACTAAACAGCTCAAAAAAAACAGGCTTTCTTTTTCTTGTGCATCTACTTTCAGCCTAAGCCATAAAACACAGAGAAGGCAGCATGGCCAGCAACGAGAAAAAAAAAAAAAAACCAAACATTTGTCTGCAGTCTCAGAGGGTTTTGAAGTGGCTTTGTAGAAAAAGGTCAGCCCCTAGTGATACTGGTTTTACATCCCTAACTAATGAGGCCATGCATATGCATTTGGTAATTTTCATTCCAGAACAACAGAGGAATCTCATGGAGACTAGTTTTCACTGCAGCTGGAACTTCACAGTTTCTGGGAGTGCTCAGCTGGACACATGCCCTTCTTTTATAAATCTCTCTCCTTTTGGGACATGGTCTCAAAAACAGCGACATGAAAGGTATGTAGCTATGGAAACACATGGTTTATTGGTACTCTCTGTAACAAGAGACAGGACAAGGACAGAGAGGAGGACAATAACTTGGCTGTAAGCAAACCTACATTTAGGGAGAAAGCAGAATACAGTACTCTCAGTTGCCCTGCTCCTCTGGAGAGCCAATACGTGGGCAACAGAACACAGTGCAATGCATCTACTCTCCTTGCTGGAATGAAGACCAGAAACATGAAGCCTCATCCAAGTACCTCAAGAGTAAGAGAAAGGGAATTTTCTGATCAATGCACAAACAAAAAGCCTTGGTGAGGAGTCAGGTAACACAAGAGACAGCCACAAGAGTCTTATATGTGCATGTATGGCCTTAACTACTCTACAGACTGAGCTGATAACCACCTATACCCCTTTCCAAAGAGGGCTCCATGGATGATTCGGTGACATTCAGTGGTGAGTTTCTGACCCCCAGGCTCAGGAACATTGAGTTTCAGCTTTTAAGGCACAGCTACTCTGCACCTCACTGACATACGTCATCCCCTACACAAACTGTTTTCCTAAACAGAATACATTCTAGGCGTGCATCCCTGGCCATTCACATAAGGTCATGGATGCCTTTAAACAAGCAGCCACAGGATCTTCAGCAGATGTTCCTTCAGTAGTACCCCTCACAAGTATGGTTCTACTCTTCTATCACAGCAGAACAGTATCAACATTAAATTAAGTCATAAAATTAACTTAGAAGGACCAAACTTCTGGGCACTATTCTCCTTAGAGAACACACTCTAAGTTCAAATAGTTGTTCCTCAAGGAACAGTGAGAATTACAGTAATCCTCATGTTTGGGTATTTTTTTAAAGTCACTTTTTTCACAGAAGTTGGTGGTTAGGAAAAAATTGCTGCACTGACTAGAACACAGATGAGGAAAAAAAAAGGAAAAAAGTACATCTGGAAAGAGAAGAGAAAGTTAGAAGTTGATGCAGCATGGTCTGGTGGACTTCCTTTGTCAAGCACATTCTCTTGTCTTTCCTCAATAAAAACACTTATTTTTATTCATTACAGAAAGAACAGAGAAGACTCCATAATTATTCATTAGATACAAACATAGAATAGATTGATCTTTGCACATCATATCATTTCAGACTTTAAATACACAGAGATGTGATTAAATCAATATTCTCAAGGAAGACAACACTCTCTAATAGCTGGCTTTAATAATCATAATTTTGCAACCCACTGTGCTTTGAACACAGGAATGAATTAACCATGGCAAAGCCAAGTCCTTACAGGAAGAAGGTAGGCATGAGCACATCATAGTTTTTTTCAGCCATGGAAACTGAGGCCAAGGGATTACTGGTAGCATTTACAAAGGGAGGAGGCACTTAAATACCACGACCCCCCTGGCTTTTGGTCTACTTTTACAAGAATAAGTGCGTAACTCACTTCTGAAACAGCATTTTAGAAAACAAAATCATTTAATGGCCCAATTTGTGTAAGGATGTTTGAAATCCCCCAAGATACAGATAGTCATCCGAAAGGAAAGTAACAGTTTCCTTAGCTGTCTAGTACTACCAGGAATGCTATTGGCTTCCCTATATTTACCTTTAAATAAATACCTGACTTTTGAGACTGGGTTTGCCCACACTTCTGAAAACATTACTTTTTTTTTTCTCTCTGTCTCATCTGCACTTAAAGACACCTTGCACAAGCAGCCCTGGCCCCCCAGAGTTTAGACATCTGCTGGAGATTGCTGTTGTTCCTGTCGGTCAGGCTCTCTATTGCCGATGAAAAGCAATATGTATAGCCTAAGAGCCGAATTCCTTTCTCCAACACAAGTTCTCGTCCCTTCCTCTTGACTCTAAAGATATCCATTTCACACCTAGCAACAGGAACAAATGCCAGCTGTTTGCAGTAAAGGTTTGAAAGAGAAGACGACAAGGAAGATGTTGAAGAGCAATTCAGTATAACAGTCAAGACTACAACAAGGGACTGTAATTCTCAGGTGATGATCTCTACACCAGTGCACCATGCCTCTCAAACATCTGTAGTAGCAGAGCATGTATGTTCCCCTCCTCTAACAGTGCCTTGACCTCTAGTGATCAAGGATCAGCCCTTCTCGATATCCTAATGGTAACATATACATGACATATAAGCACTTCTTGCTCTCTAAATATTTTGTGAGAAAAACACAGCCTGCATGAGCAGCAACCATATCCTGGAGGTCTGTGGTTACCAGACAGGAACATGTCAGAGATGTCTATCCTCACTGACGGAGGTCTTCTCAGGGCAATCAAAAGGAGCACATGTCTAGGCAAGATGTCATACTACGAGGCTCACAGCAGTTGCTGAGAGAGGTCTTGCTATGCACCTCTCTCGATTAACCAACAAATTCCCTCCTAGAGTCATCTGAAGTAGGAACACTGCCTCTGAACTGAAACTGAATTTATCTCCCTTTCATTTTTTGTCACTTATCTCCACTTGAATTACGCGTTCTGGTCTGGAACTGCACTCACAGAGGCTAATCTCCTACTGGTTTCTTTGCTAGGCAGCTCAGACCCTATCTCCAGTTTTAATAACTATCAGCATGTAACATTTGTGGATCAGGATGTAAATAGATTTAGTGATAATGACACTAAAGCAGGTAGATCCAAACAACAATTCCAGGATAGAAAGCATTACCAGAAAGTTTATGTGAAACTTTCTTTAAAGCCAACAAAAAGAAGAACATTAAAAGTCACAAAAGGCTGAAAAGAATCTAAAACTGAGCATCTTTACTACACACCACAGTGTAAAAAAACCTGCACCATCTTCCACAGAGGAACATATTAGCAACAGAACATAAGCCAAGAAACAGTTACACCTAGGAAGATTTTTACTGTAACACAGGAAAGCAAACATTTTTTTTTCTTGTTATGTCTTTTAACTCTGAGCTCTGTCAGACACCAGAGCTGCATTTTTGCCCTGCAGTTTACACAGGAGAATATTGGGTTAGGATACACAGGACCCCAGCTCTCTTCCCAGCTTTGGTCCCAGCATAACTCTTGCCTTGGGGCTGCATACTTTCTTTGTCTTTTGTTTCTCTAGTATGGCTCTCCGTATTATTAAAATAAGCCCCGGGTTTCCAGGGAGCACTATGATCAAGTACAGCAGCAGATTACCAGAGACAAATTTTTTTAAGCATCATGGAAACACAACACCAGAAAAATAATAAGAAATCAACTCATACCTGTATCCACAGACTAAGCACTTGGCTCTCTAGGGTTTGTTCCTGTGCTTGACAAGTTGTGTCCAGCCAAGCAACAGTAGGAGACATACACAAGCAAATATCCATGCTAAACTCCACTTTCTAAAGTACCAGCACCACAACCAAGGTTTTAAGGGCAACTTCATATATAACTGCTGACATTGGTATGAACCTGCTGAGACTCAGTACATGCTGAAATTACAAGAAGGACATGCCAGCTGGTTCAGAATTCAGGCATAGTGATATTATTATGAGCTAATCATTTAATTGTATTGCTTAATAATTAACCCCAGCTTTCTGAGTTCACAGGTTCTTCGACAGGATGTCTTTCTCCCCAGATACGAGTATTTGGAGAATTAGATGTGAGGCAGGGGTCAGCTGTGCCAAAAAGTGAGGGAGCCACGAGGAGTGTCTTACGGGAATATCTGCCCCGCACAATTGAAGCCAAACGATTTAGGTGCATGAGGAGAGGTTAGTGTTTGCAAGCAAGCAGTAGCAGACAAGATTAAGCAGTCGAATCACATTTTTGAGAAGACTGAATTATCAGTCATAAAATGTAGTCTCTAAAATATCTATCTTGTAAGTCCAGTTTGATCCTGCATATATTTGATTTTGTGATCCTCAATAGTGCAGATAAGTTTCCAATGCATCCTAAAACTATGTATGTATTCCATGGCTTTACAGATGAAATTGTTTGAGATGTTCAGGTGCCTGGTAGTAAATGAAAGTAGCAAATGTTCTGTAATCTCTGCAGCGGTAAAAGATCTCACTGAAGGAACCTGCTGCTATGTCACGGACATTTGCAATAATCACATTTAGGAAGGGAATGTGACACCACTTGTTCGATGTGATTGAGCTATTGCAGAGACTCCTGCTAGCTAATTAATCACCAGGATTGCTGAAGGGGAAGAATCCTTTCCAGACAGATTTATAGGCATAGCTGGAATAAGCCTGAGAACTTTTTGTGCTTTCCCTATGTGTGTGCATAAAGGAGTCAATTGTGAGGCTGGCGATCAGGAGTGGACTAACAGTGAAACACTGTTCTGCTGGAGCTGGAAAGTCCATCCTAACCCTGAATAAATAAAATCCTTCTCTGAATTTCCTCTGCAAAAGCTGAAATCAAGGTGGAAAAATCATAACAAGTGTCAGGCTCTGAAGTATAGTGACAGCTAGAATAATCTGTTCAGTATTTAAAATATTTTAAAATTCACTGCTATTTTTAAAGATCCTGATTTTTTTCTTCTCCTCAAGCAATACGAAAAGAAATATGTGGATTGTCAGCTACCTATCATTAAGGTAGATGAGACCTTCTTTTGTTATCAATAACAATTAGCTGTGATGAGTACCTTTCAAAAATCTTCTAAAGCACTTTTCAAGTTTTAGGCCCGATCCTACAAAGCTGTATTCACATGCATAATGGTAAGCTTACAAACAGTGCTAGCAGGAACACCAATAACCCAATTTCCATCACATCCCTATAGGGTAAACATACCCCTCTCTTTCTCAAATGACTGGAATTCCAGTAGGTATGGGTTTTGCACTGCAAAACCTGAGTGTACTTTCATCAGTGCAATAATAACAAAGTAGGAAAAGCATTCTATCAAAGAGGAAAACAGAAAGAATGCTTTATAGAAAAGATAAACACCCAAGCAACAAGAGTCTGACTTATGTCTCATATCTTGGCTCAGTAAGCTGTGTAGACACCTACAGCCTTCAAGCAGGCTAGACTGCTTGGAACTTCTTCCAGCATCTTACAAAGTCAGAAGGAAGTCCTCCTATTGAATTTAGTGGACAGCAGATTAGACTTAACAGTTAGTTGACTAATTATTCCTTACTCAGGGAGATTCCTAGTACAGCTGAGTCACTGGATCAAAAGAATCTGCCAAAACTAGTAAGTACTGATAGAGATGCAAAAAAAGTAGACCAGATGCCAAAGCTTTCTGATTAGGGTTCTGACAGAAATGTCTTTATCATGATCCTAGGGAGACAATTCTGATTAGTCCAGCTACACACACAGGTTCTCAGCCTCCCAGACATCTTCTACCTTGGCTGTTGTTGCATTCATGAACTTCCTCTGAACTTCCCTTCTGGCAGTTCTACTTTCAAACCACAGCATTTTCATTTATTTCTTAGACCAAATTTCCCATGGCATCCCAAACTGGAACATTCCTCTCTCCAAATGCTCACTACTACTTTAAAACAGTCTGTATAGATTTTGATTAAGGAAATAAGATCACCGATTTTCAAGAAACATGACAGCATTTTCTCAAAGAGGCTGACCCTGCCTTCAGGCACAGCAATTATAATTTCTTGATTAAACAGCAGCACAAGCATCTCAGGGATTTTATTCTTTTGTTGGATTTTAAATACACTACCAACTTGGAAATGGGGAGAAGGGGAGTCCCTATTGTGTTGCTTCTTCCTCTTTCCTCCCTGACTCCTCACCTTCCAACACACAAGAATTTTGTACCNGATTGTGCTTCTTTCTTTCTTACACTGAGGTTTGAAGGATATAATCTAGAAAGATTCTCCTGCCCATATCTCACTTGCTTAACTGGCAAAAGGTATTTGCTTTTTCAGTGTGTGTTCCTGTGCACAGCAGGTTGAGCTGGATTCTTTTTGAAGAATTCTTTCTTTTTCCTCCAAAGAAACAGAGTTCCTATATCCAGGCACACTCACAAACTGATATGACCACTCAAGTGGAAAGATGTTATTCAAGTTATTGATCTAACTCAGATGAAGCAGGATCTCCTAATCCCACATGAATCAATTCC
>WEKW01025076.1:17077-92712 GCA_013389905.1 Sula dactylatra | reverse complement strand
TTCTCTGGGTACAGGGGGATTATTTTGCACCAGTTAACTGCAATGGAAGATACCACACATGGCTGAATCCTTGAACCATCAATATGCAAGAAATGAATACATGGTAAGAGTTTGTGTTCTAGCTCCTTAATCTCACTCCAGAAAAAGGTAACTATTTTAAGGATGATCCACTTTTTGAGAGGAAGAGGAGGGATATATTTGTGGCAATGCACAGAGAAGGAGACTGATTTAATGGAGCATTCTATTTGGTTTCCATCTAAAAACCTGTAATGTAAGAAAGCACATCTCCCCAAGAATCATCTGTGAAATTTATTTAAAATGCATTTGAGAATGGTTACAATCACATTTCTGAGCCTCCTACCAGTGGCAGCTATCAGGATGAAATAGCATCAGTGACATGAACAGCATGACAGCATTATGTAAGAGATTATGAAGCAGTTTCAAACCTGCTTTGATACAGTATTAACAATCAGCAGGAAAAACTTTGTTTAATATTTCAACAACATGTTTAAAAGTTAAACACTTTCATTCATCTGATGGTGCAAAAGCCTGAGCAGTACGGAGACAGAAAAAGAAGAGGGAGGCATTTCGAGTCTTTTGCCTACAGTGTAGGACTATGACAGAAACCTTGTCAAAAAACATCCTTTCATTCCAACAAGATGGCCAGCATCAGTAGGAGACCTGACTTGCAGCCATTTACAATGCATTTCCTTATGGGCACATGTTGCTTTCCCTTTCATGACTTGAAAATGGAGTTTTGGGTGTAGGCAAAGTGAAGAAACTTTATAGAGCCCAATCGGGGACAAAGAACCCATCTCTAGATTCTCACATCTTCTGGGTCTTGAGCCGAACCATGGACAATATCTATTCTCTGCAGAATCTGCAGCTCTCAAATGAGAAAGGCTTACTCTCCCACCTCACGAAAAACCTCAGAACAATAACAGGGTAAGGCCTAATATTAATATTCACTACTCCCTGGGGAAGACAGGATGAGAAAATGTACCCCTTGAAACATGGCGGGGACAAATCAGCCACGTCCCTGCTTAGAGGCAATGAAAGCACAAATCAGCCTTGATGAAAGTGAGAGGACCATGGTTCCTTTTGAAGATGTTCTTTCTCCACAGACACACTGTCAATACAGGGCAAATATTTAATTCACTTATAATGTTACAAACTCCTCCAGATATCCTCTGCATTTCTTTTAACTCAAGGCATGCTTCCCATTCCCACCTATTCCTTCTGTTTTCCAGGTGTTCTGTATTTTTGAAATGAAAGCACAGAAATATTCTGAAAATGCAGACAGACTTCTAGAGGAGTAATGAAGCTCAAATGGAAGTTATGAGTCATGGCAATGCTCCACATCATTTCTTAGAAATGCCAGATATGAAGAGAACATTTCATTCTGGCCTTAGTATCTGTGAGCTCATTCAATGTACAAATGATGGTGAAGAGTATCCCCATGGTACCTTTTAATGAACAGACTTCTTTTCTCAACATCTCTTTGGACTGATCCCTTCATTCTATAGGGTAAGTACATATTCTCCCATATTTTAGCCATATGAAAGACAGTATGTATTTTAAAATGGTGTCAGACATTTTTAAGCACCCTGATAAACCGTATCACATCTTAAAGCATTAGAGCTGGCTTCCTATCTAGCATTTCATAACAAAATGAGAGTAACATACAGATTAATAATTGGGATTCTTCTGGTATTGTGCATGAGTAATCAACTAAGCTACTCCATCAATAAAGGAAATTCTACCATAGAATCATGGAACCATAGAATCTCCTCAGTTGGAAGGGACCCACAAGGATCATCGAGTCCAAATCCTGTCCCGGCACAGGACAACCACAAAATTCACACCATATCTCTGAGGGCATTGTCCAAGTGCTTCTTGAATATCATCAGGCTTGGTGCCGTGACTACCTCCCCAGGGAGCCTGTTCCAGTGCTCCACCACCTTCTGGGTGAAGAACCTTCTCCTAATATCCAATTTAACCCTCCCCTGGCACATCTTCCTGCCATTCCCTCGGGTCCTATTGTTGCTCACCACAGAGAAGAGATCAGCGCCTGCCCCTCCTCCTCCCCTTCTGAGGAAGCTGCAGACCGCGATGAGGTCTGCCCTCAGTCTCCTCTTCTCCAGGCTGAACAAACCAAGTGACTTTAGCTGCTCCTCTTACAGTTTCTCTTCTAAACCCTTCACCAACTTCGTGGCCCTCCTCTGGACACTCTCCAGTAGCTTTATATCCTTAATGTACTGTGGCACCCAAAACTGCACACAGGTCTCGAGGTGAGGCCGCCCCAGTGCAAAGCAGAGCGGGACAATCACCTCCCTTGACCAACTGCAATGCAGTGCTTGATGCACCCCAGGACACGGTTGGCCCTCTTGGCTGCCAGGGCACACTGTTGGCTCATGTTCAACTTGCCATTGACCAGAATCCCCAGGTCACTCTCTGCGGGGCTGCTCTCCAGCCTCTCATTCCCCTGTCTGTATGTACATCCAGGGTTGCCGTGCCCCAGGTGCAAAATCCAGCACTTGCCCTTGTTAGCCTTCATACGGCTAGTGATTGCCCAGCTTTCTAATTTGTCTAGATCTCTCTGCAGGGCCTCTCTGTGCTCAAGAGTGTCAACAGCTCCTCCCAATTTTATGTCATCAGCAAACATAACTAGTATTCCTTCAAGTCCTGCATCCAAGTAATTTACAAAGACATTAAAGAGTACTGGCCCTAAGATGGATCCCTGCAGAACCCCACTAGTGACTGGCTGCCAGCCCAATGTAACCCCATTTACTATGATCCTTTGAGCCTGAACCGTCAGCCAATTGCTCACCCACTGCATTATGTGTTTATCCAGCTGTACCTTGGACATTTTTTTCAGGAGGATACTGTGAGAGACAGTATTGAAAGCTTTACTGAAATCCAAAAATATCTCATCAACTGGCTTCCCTTGGTCAACTGGGTGGTAACATTGTCATAGAATGAAATTAAGTTTATTAGGCACGACTTTCCCTTCATGAACCCATGCTGGCTAGGACCAATGATTGCATTGTCTTTCAGGTGTTTTTCAATAACTCCCAGAATAATCTTCTCCATAATTTTGCCAGGCACACAAGCGAGACTGGCGGGCCTATAGTTTCCAGGGTCATCCCTGTTGCCCTTCTTGAAGACTGGGACAATGTTTGCCAGCTTCCAGATTCCCAAGAGCACTCAAAAATCATTGAGAGAGGTCTCGCTATGACATCAGCCAGCTCTTTAAGTACCCTTGGATGAATCACATCAGACCCCATCAACTTATAGGGATCCAGCTGGAGCAGCAAATCCTGCACAAGTTCAGGGTTGATTGGGAGTTTATCATTCCCATGGTCATGGTTCTCTAGCCCAGGGCTCTGGGACTCCCAGAGCCCACCATTGGTGTTGAAGACCAAGGCAAAGAAAGCATTAAACGTCTCTGCTTTGTCTGTATCCCTATTTGTGAGGTGTCTGACCACTGCCAGGACACATATTATCATCTTGGGACTCAAAGGATCTTTCAGGTCTGTTAAAAAAATTTAACGGATCTGAAAAATTGCTTCTGTCCTTGGCATAAATCTGGCCAAGTAAATTAGTGCTATTTAAGTGTGAAGTACACAGAATATGTTTCATTGAAGTTGCCACTGGAATTGTGATGACTAGAACAGAAAACTACGTGCTATAGAAAAGGTCACAGGTCTGAGAGCCTAGATCCTGGTGGGGATTAAGGAACACCAGTGTAAATATTTCCATCATTTGCTCATGGAAACCCAGCCCAATCTTTTCAAATATATTTGTCATACTTTATTCTTGCACTCTATTAATCAAAATCATCAGTCACAAAATCATCATCACATTGTTGTGCAATTAACTAAGTTTAGATAATATGGGTAATGACTGATATATTATTTAGGTATTCTTATTACAAGGAGATATGCGAACAGTCAATTTCCTGCTGAATGTTTAATACATTTCTAATAGGTAGTTTATGCAGTTTTTGATGGCACACTAAATCATCCAGTATTTAACTGTGCCACTAAGATTGATTCAGCTTTGCAGTGGGAGTAGAACAACTGAATACTCACAAGAGTGTCACCAAAAGCTGAAAAATGCATAAGTTAAGATATAATGCTGCCGTGCTAGACCTTAAAAGAATATGGAATCTTTTCCTATAAAACTGAGATCTAGTGGGGTAAAGCAACTTGCTTGATCAAGGTATTGAGGCATGGCCACAATTCTAAGCATCCCTGTTTTCCTCCTTTTTTTTTTTCTTTTTTCCTTGTCTGTCCATTTTGAGTTATCTTCTGTTTTCTGCAAACTGAGCTTCATTTGACCACATCCCAGGTAAGGCACATATAACTGTTACTGTTAAAAAAGAGCTCAACCTGTCATAAAGAGCCTTGCAGAAGCCAGTAAATGATGACAGCTCCTCTCCACAGAAAATTCAGCTCTTTTAAAATGAAAGCCCCTTCTCAATCAGAGCAGCGTTCCTCATCAGGTTGAACAAAAGGCTGGGGTTTGTTCCTGAAAAGCCAAATTTTCTGCTGTCTTGAAGGGGAGAGGAAGCATTCTGGCAGTGCACTGTCAAAAGTAGCAAGACCCCAGCCTCTCACTCCCCATGGGTGGGAGAAGGATGGGGAGAGCTAACAGGCTTCCCACTATCAAAGGGAGCGATGCTGCCTCCTAGATAACAACATCTCAGGCTGAAGTGGCATTTTGGAAAGCTGCCTGAGTTAGCCCTGGCCTCAGCAGAGCTGGTTAAGCACTGGGTGTGCTAGGAAGGCCGCAGCATCACAAAGAAAATGCTGCTTGGGTGCTGTGGGCAGTTGCAGCTCCAGCAGCATGGAGCCTTGCTACCTCTTCTGAGGACTGCGAAAGTGAAGGCTGTTGTCCTGTAGGGTCAAGATTTAGGGTTTTAACAGCTGGTGTTCATCAGTCTGTCATCAGCATGTATCAAAGCAACATCTAGGATGCAGAACCAGTCCATGCCAGAGCCAGCAGACCTTTGTTTTTGTTTAGCAAACCTTTTCTCTTGCAGTAGGGGGGAAATTAAACACGAGGACCTCTCTTTACCTCTCCTTCACTGTTTGTTTCCTTACTCTTCCCTGCCCTTTTGTCTGTTCCTCACCTCTGCTTAGAGTCTTGACACTACCTGCTTGGAAGAAGAGTGTGTGACATGGACAACAGGCACCCAAAGCAGGTGGGGACCAAAATTTTGTTCTCAGCAAATATATAGGGAGCAACCACAGCCAGTTGGGTTGGTGGAAAGAGGTCTATGATTATTATCAGTACCTTAGCAATGCCAAAAGTGACGTTGCCAACAATAGAGCCCCAACATGCCTGACTGCTACATGTCTGTTGTGGGAGCACTCCCTCTATTCAAAGAGTTTGTGCTCAAAGCAGGAAAGAGTAGGAGAAGAGAGGGATTGACTTATGTGGAATCAGTGCAGGGTTAGAGCATTTGTTTCTATTTTAACTCGGCTCTCCATTCTCCAAATTGCATAACTTATCCTAGAAAAAGCATCACCTCCTTGTCCTGTGTCATGCTGGTGCTGCTGAGTGTTGAGTAGATGCCTTTTCATTTGGGGCTGTTGATGCAACAGAACTTTAATGATTTTGTTGCTGGGAATTTAAAAAAAGAAAAAACAAACAACAAACCCGCAGTTCTTAGACTGCTTGTTAAATCCCACCATAGCTAAATAACATCTGGCTTTCTATAAATACAGCAAGCCAGTCATTAACAGTGGGACTGTTCACTGTTTACAGAGCTGCATTTGAAAAGAACTGAAATGCAAAGTTTTCATTGAAGTCTGCAGAGCATCTGCCTGCAATAGACTTTCAATAAACCCAGCCTTACACTTCAGTCATGTTCATATTCCAGTATTTGGATATCTTGTGTATGACCAGCTGTCTTATTTTCCGGAGTCACAGACATGTTACTGATGCAGGCAACATGGGAGTTTCTGATGTGCACAGAAATTTCTTGTGTGCAGAACAGCCTTGGACCCCCACTTCTATTTAGATATGTACAGACGGTCCATCAGACCCAATCAGCTTTTTATCCAGGTAAGGCCCTTTGCTGGATCAGGACAAATAAACATAAGTCATGCATTACATCAGGGATTTTTTAGAAACATCTTAGTTGTCATCACACTGCACATCCCAGCCTCTCAGTTCTGGAGAAAGTTGAGATGAGGTTTGTATGCAAAAGTAAGGATCGCTACCTGCTGAGGCAAAGCACCTTTATAATCCACAGGACCTGTGACACAGAGTTTATCCACTGACATTGCAGTCCCTCCAGGAGTGGGCTGCCCAGCCAGACCATTGCAAATAAGTATTTCAAACCAGGCTTTTTTGCACATGCTGGAAGTAATGAAGCCTGGTTTCCGATGCCTTTTTCCTGTGCAGATATGCTTATGCTTAATAAAGCTCATTAGATGTTTCCGCAGGGGATAAGGGGGGAGAAGGAGGAATTTTCCCCTACCTATAACCTGACTCTGTGACACATGTGTAGGATCTAAGTGCCTATGAGAGATCCACCTGTTGTATTTAGATAAAAATTGCCAGAGAGGTTAAAAAGTGGCCTTTGGGTGGAAAGGCAAGGGTACACACAGTGAAATCATATAACTATCCCTTCCAGAGAAAAATCAGACTGGAAGGGCATGTTTGCAACCAATTATAGACGTGCCTGGCACCGAGGCACTGTTCCTGTGTGGTGAATCAGCACTGGTTTCTCTCTCAGTGGGGCTGCTACATTTCCCAGCAGGATGCTCCACAGCAGGTGGTACAGGAGGGCTGGAGCAAGCACTTTTTGCTGTGAGAAATGCCAGAGAGCTGGCGAGGCTCCTAGCTGCTCTTGCAAAGGTACGTTCACCCTTGTCAAGATAGGCAGCCTCCGGCAGGTGTTGTAATTATGCTTAGAAAATGGCATTTAAGGCCTTTGAAAAGCTATTTCTAGGCATTTCCTCTTCATTGTGAATAGACACAGGGATGCATCCTTGCACCTGTTTCTGCCTGCTTCGTGTTGCTCCCACCAGTCTGACCATCTCTGCTGTAGCATCAGTGAGGAGTGAGGGCAGGTGCCTCCCAGGAGGAGGGAGCCTTTCTGAAGGAGCATGAATTGCTTTGCAAAGTGTCAGGGAATGGATGGATGTGAGCTCTGTTGCACCAAACTACTGAAGCACAGGAGGAATCTGAGGCTCCGGTTTTCGGGTTTGGGGGTCTTTTTCTGAGTTTTATACTGCCATCTGTGGTTTCTGAGCATCTTCCATATGACAACAAGTAGTAATTCTAATTAGTAATTGTATGGAGTCTGTTAATTAAATATCCATCAGGACTGTGCTGTCTCAGAGCCATAGTTTTCATTATCACAATGGTAGGGCAAGGCAGAAAAATGCCTTTTATCTGGTGGAAGCTACTGGTGATGTGTTTTCTGACTGTACAGACTGGCCACATGGGCGAACTGGGAAGAACACAATCATTAAGTCCATCTCCCAGGTGGTATTGTGGCAGCATTGTCAGTCTATCCACACTCACCCCAATACATACAGCCTGAAAACTTTCCAGTCTTTCAAGAAAAAGATGCTTAGAAACTCTCCTCAACAGAAATAAAAACAAACAAAAAATCAAAAGGAAAAAATAACATGGATTATACCCATCCACAAAATCTGCACAACAGATCTCCTGGGCACATTGTGCTCATGGGGTGGGAGCTTAGAAGTTATGCTGCTTGAATTGCTGCTTTTGTTACTTTTCCTTAATCACTGTCTCTCTTCTATATTGTAGCTTGATAGAAACATCACTGAAGATGATGAGAAACATCCTACTGACTTCAATGATCTGTGGACCAGGTCAGCTGCCTTCAAAATGCCTACAGACTGGACATCCCATCTCAGGTCTGAGGGGTTTTACTGCCACTGTGGATATGTAGCAGGAAGATCCTATACAGTGCTTTCTTCCTCGGACACAGTGCAGTGGCGTAAAGGGAGCACATCCTCCTTCTTTGTGTCAGTCCAGCAAGGAAAAAGTGGGACAAGTCTGAGTGGCTCTGGTCAGAGACAGGTCAATTTGATTTTTAACCTGTGCTTGCCCTTGGCTATATCATGGACAATGATATGGTGGAACATGTGTCCACGAACCAAGCTTATATAGGCTGAGCTGTCCTCTCTCACTGTGTTCAAGCAGGCAGATGTGGTGCATGCTGAATGCTTTGAAACTCAGCTCAATAGCAGCAAATGCTATAAAATATGCGCTACTTAAATATTTTCAGTAAAATCAAGGAAAGCTGTCAGAAATCGGTGTAACTTTTGATGTTTAAAAAGGTAATGGTAGAAGTTATTGCAGTTCTATGCATTTGAGATGATGTTTTGCCTTTATTTTAATTTATTTATTGATTTATTTCAGTGCCAGCATGCTATATTATGGGAATTTTATGTCATCTTTAAAGTAAAACATGCTAAGGAAGATTTATTTTAAATTAATCAGGAAATTGGTGTTTAGTGATAAAAAACAGTAACGGAGGGTGTTTATGATTAGCTGCCTTCAGCCTGTGGGGTTATGTACATGCAACATGCAAGGAAAACACCTTGTTGAAATGTTCATGCTGTACATCTAGCCCATTGGGCAAGAGACAAGAAATCACCAAATTAGGAAGGAGGTGGTTTGCTTCCTCGAATTAGGTAAAGGAAGAACAATCTGCATTGAAGATCTATGTGCCATTTTCTTTAACAAAGGGGAGGATATAAGCACAAGGGAAGTTTATCAGATATTTTTAGGGCTGGAAGAGACTCACACCCCATCCCCAGTCTGATCTTCAACCTAAGACAGACTGGGGAGACTCTGGTGTTGAGTATAAGTTATGGTTTTTGGAGATCATTGAAGGATTTAAGGAGCATAGTTTCCACCTGAAGAGAATGATAACCTGAGGCAGCAGCTGAGATGTAAATGTGCACAGACAGCCAAAGCCTCAGCCCTGGGGGCCGTCATCTCCACCAGCAAAAACACGTTGTTAAAATCAAAGCAGCAGCCGCAAGTCGTTTCTCTCCATGGACCAGCACTCAATGCCAGCTGAAATACACTCCTCAAAGCACCTGTATGCTAAATCCCCAGGAAAGCATGGCTGCGTTATTTCTTTCTCAGAGATTGGTGGGACACTCCTAGCCCCGGCTGACTGAAACCTTTGGCTGAGGTATTAAGACAGAGGAGGAGAGGAATGAAATAAATCATGGAGGGGAGAGAAGTGCATGCTGCGTCTCCTCTGTGTCCAGGCAGCATCTCCTGTGGGCTCCTAGGGGCACATCCCAGTGTCGCATTCTGCTGTGGACAGTCGGTGTGCAAAAGTTGCACATGCTTGCACGACAAGACAAAAACTTTCTTCTCCTTTTCTGAGAGCTCCCTCACTTCCACAAAGCATGCTACTGCTGTGTCACCCTTGCAGTGGGACGTAGCCTCTTCATGGGGACATGGACCTGCAAACCCCTCTGACTATACCATTAGCTGTATGTAACCAACTTGGGATAAAACTGACTTAAATGCTGGACATCTTCCTGAGCTTAATAAATCCCTTTAAAACAGGGAAGCCCAAAAATATATCTGGTATAGTAATATATTGCAGGAAACACTCTTCAGTCTGAATTTAAAACATGGCCTGGAAGAAAGGCTTTTATTGTACTGCTGGCATAAGCTCTGGAATGACTCTAAAGTGCATTTTATCTGATCTTTCTATGGTATAAAATTTTAATTAGTCATAATCAATGTAAGTGGGGAGAAGTGTGTCAGAGCACTACCATGTAAAATGAGAGTTGCAACCCTGACCTATGCCAGCTTTAGGGAGGAGATGACAGTGGCTGGTAAATGTAGGTCTTGTAATATGAAATAGCAAACTAAGTGATTAGTAATTATTGTTACTAATAAAATACACCCTGAAATTATTGCTTTATTGTGTTAACAAATTTTTCACTAGCTTTCCTCTGTAAATATTATAACCTTACCATATTGACGGGCTTTGCCAGCCATAAAAAAGCAGGCTGAACATGACATTGGGTCCCACCCTAGGAGGAAGAAAGCATTTCTGCCCAGGCAATCAGTTTCCCCCTTAAAGCCCGACTCCATTGTTTCATTCCTCAAGTAAACACTCGGTACTAAACTTATGGAATTGCATTATGGTACTGATGTGTGAACCCAAACTGACAGAGAAAAGACTCCAATTAGCTTCAGGAGTCCTTGGATCTGGCCAAAATGGTAGGAGCCATCTCCCCTAATATTAGCCATCTATTAATACTCTAGACCCTGGGGATTTAGGCTCCCTCCATAGTTAATGCAAAGTGCAAGGCACCTCTACAGAACAATTGGTGTATAGCCAAAGGTATGTCGTATATCAACAGGGACACAATTCGGACTTGGAATCAAGAGGCTTTATTTGGGTGGCAATATGTGGAGTGTGACTGGCCCATTCAGGTCCCTCTTCCCGTGTTTGCTCACTTGTTTTCCACTTGCAGCGGGAATTGGAGGTGATCCATCCATAGCACAGTTATCGTACAATGGACAGGTTCCTTTTGGGCCAAGTACTGAGAGAAAATACTCAAAGCAGCACAAGAAGGTCTTCCTACTTCTTTTCTGCAGAGCTGTGTCTCATCAAAACCCTCAGATCCTCCTTTAGAAAACTAGGATCCTGGTGAGATATACACTAGCCTGGACCACAACCTCTATACGTATGTAAAGGTGTATTTAAAACAGATTTTGGAGGAAAATAAACCATCGTTCTATTTGCAGTTCTTGTTAAGTTTGCAAAGAGAAAATATAGAGCCTGCATTACGCACTGCACAAAGAAGGAATGGAGGGCAAAGAGTGAAATTGGGTGTGAAGCCACCTACCTGGCATCATGGAGCAAGGCACAGCAGAGCTGCAGGGAAAATTCAGTGGGGGTGGACAGTGGGAAAAGCAACTTGAAGGAAACTCAGTGCGAAAACATACCCCCTCCCTCTTTTTTTTCCCCTAAACCTAAAGCTACCTGGCGTAGCGTTAGGCACTTTTCCAAATGAGTGTTGTTATAAATAGTGCTCTGCATTGCAGCCTTCACAAAGGACTGACTGTGTCTGCTTGCAGACATAAAAGCATGTTTCCATTCATTGCCCCACTTTCTTACCTTGGTTCATCACCTTAATTTGCCACTGTTATCTGGGAGCTGACAGCTTCCCATTACTTTCACATTTGCAATGCCAACAGAAAACAACAGGGTCTGGCTTTCAAAGGTTTGGTCTATTTTGTCCTGAACAAGCTTCTCCCTGCAGTCCACTCAACAGCTGGTTTCTGAGATTGTGATCTTTTTCACAGGTGTAGTCTGAACTATTTAATGCTACAGTGTAGTGTAACCTGTGTGGAACCAATGCAGTTCCCACTAAAAGTGTTACATACAGTTACTGGAGATCCCAGGTGCTACATTGAATGTTTTATGCATTTATACAAATAAAATGACCTTTAAAATTAGATCAAAGTTTTCTTCAATGCTTTTCTCTAAAACAAACTGATCAGAGATTTTTGCAGATATAAGCTACTGAATTGCTCATTGTAAAGTGGCTCAGTGAGTGCCACACTGATACAGGGACAGATGTGGAAAGAAAACATTGTGAAGTCAAGGCTGGTGGTGAGTGAGGTGGATCAGAGAATAGCATATGGGAGCTGCTGTTGCTGAGGAGGGCAAGTACAAAGCTTCCTAGACAGATGAGCTGCCCTCCTCTCACCTATCCCTTCCTATGCTGTCCAGACACTGCAGGACTTGAGACCAGGCAGCCAGATCTTCCAGTTCCCTGTTCCCAACTCTGTCTTGCTGCCCCCTCAACCAACTTCTAAATAGGAATGAACAAGGGAAGAGAGAGACGTCTTTTACGGAGAGCAGCTCCCCAAAGGGGCTCAGCATTGCAGGTTGTAGGGAAGCTGGAGAAGTGTCTTGGGGGTGCTCTGGAGAGCAAAGATGTCCCTGGGGAGAGCATTTGTGTGACATCGGAGGCAGTTTGCATGGTTCAAGCTGGCTGAAGATGGATCTCAGAGCTGATCCTCAGCTTCCCTGTTGTCTGACCACTGTGTCACCCTTTGTGGCCTCAGGACATCAAGCAAGTAAGGTAGCTCCAATATGCTTCTGCCTCTGAATGATAATCTTTTTCAAAGCACTAAGTAGAAGATGGAGCTAAAGGAAAGACCAAGGGAGACCCAGATGCCAGCATGGAACATGTTAAATGAGCTGTCTGAAATTCATAGCCAGCTCAACAGAAATCCTGCCTGTAATGGAGATGAGAGGAACAGACTCAATTTCTATTCAAATATATGACAGTGAATAGAAATGAAGTCTCTCCCATGTTAGTCTTCATCTCAGCTGCTGATGTTGCCCGCTGACAACAGATGCCACAGTTAAAAGGACACAGCCCAGGAAGGGAGGCTGGCGCATCTGCCACCTCCTGCTTTGTGTCTTCGATTCAAGCTGCAGCCATCCCTCCTTTTTGTAGTTAGTGGCCAGCAGAAGAAAGCGCTGCCTCTCTACTCTGTGCAGGTACCTTCCTGCAGACTGAAAAACACTGCTGATATCTGGAAGGAGACAAAAGTAACAGTGATATAAATACCTTCTCCCAGGAGCAGGGCTACTAGAGAGTGCTGGTCTCATCCAAAGTGAGTGGAGCATTACTGATCCAGGAGAAGTTGCACTGGCTGTGTCAGGGGCAGTCTGGATTTTCTACTGGGTCTTGTTTCTTGCACCTTCATTACCCCTATTAGCAGCAGGTTTGAGAAGGGATGTCAGCATACATACTTGGATCAAAGGCCATGACCCATTACTTAATACTGCTTCACAAGCTTAAATAGAATTTCTTTGGGTACTTAAATAGGGACAAGCCACAAAAAACTGCATGGCATTCTATCCTGCTGGAATCTGAATGCAGATAGGTTCTGCTTTTATTCTCAGTATCACCTTTAAAGTACAGCAGAGAGGGCAATTCTGTCCTCTTTTCAAAGGAGTTAAGCTTTTTGTGGTGTAAGAGTTTGAGAAGAAAGCAGGAAGGGACTGGTGGGACTGTGTGGTCTGGAAGTCATCTACTCCAGGCAGCTCCCTGTTCTAGTTAAGATAGTTAGATTAAAACCGGTTTGGTTTTTTGCTCCGCTAGTCATCATAGGGAATTGCTCCCAGCCCTGAGGACCCATCATTTTGGATGCAGTGAGGAGCTACAGTAGTATTTCTCCAGCCCTATGAGCACAGTGACCCGTTATTCCCAAGCTAGGTGGGCCAGGGAGCAGTCACAGTGTAACCACAGGATAGACTTCAGCATGGTCAGGACTATGTAAGCATGCCACAGACCCATTGCCCAAAGGCGGCATCACCATCCCTGAAGTTTCATGGGCGGATGCTAGCAAGGACCCAAGACGCTGTTTTTCAAAGTGCAGAGAAGACTAGTCTCATCTAGTTTGTCTCCATTGTGAAACAATGAGAGAAGTAGAGGTGCCTTCCTTGGGGCACTGGATCCCTAAGATAGGAGAAAAAACTGTGCAGAGGGTGGGATCAACCCACCTCTGTGTGTTGTTTTTGAGAAGAACATTTTCCTCCATCAGGAGGCTGGGGCTGTCACAGGCTGCACCACACACGTATTTGCTGTTTCCCATCTAAATGTCATGCAGCATGGATAAACAACAAGCAGAGGCACCTGTGCCTGCACTTCAGTTGATCATTTTCCTAATTATATGACATATTTAGGTGGGCCAAAACATACTAAAACAACCACTTAGTGGAAAGCTGGTTAGACTTGTGTGACTGACTTGCTAATAAAATTGCTGTGCACTGAGTACATTGTGGAAGACCCCAAAACACCTACTGGAGTTTAAACCTGGTCCTCCTATCCCTTACACTGATGCAAATCAGGAATGACCCCCATCAGTCAGTGCCCATGTAGAGCCACACACATAAAGGCTAGGAGGAGGTAAGTCATTACAGATGGATGGGGAGACAAACCGTAGGTGAAATTCTCTACACAGCTTAGATCACCCTATTGCAGTTGCACAGCATCACAGGCTGAAAAAAGCAGAGAATAAGGAGTGTAAATCTTGGGACTTCCTAGGGCATTGCTGCCCAGTGCTTGAATCTGACTACCTTTGAGCTGGAAACCAGTTTGGCAGCAGGATGAAGGGCATAGCACAAGGAAAGAACAAAGCAGTTTTGAAGCAAAATGCTTTAAAAAAAATGTTTCCATGTTATCTGGCAGGATGAGGTACCATGCCTTTCTTTATGAGCTATGGAAATAAAATAAAAATAAACTATGAATGCAGCCCTCTGAAATTGTTGGAAGCTACAAAATGGAAACAAACATGCAGAACTGGGAAAAAAAATATCACAAATGTGTGTGAAACAACAGTTTCCTAAGTCACCTTTGGTTTTGCCCATGCACAATGAATTGCTGTTCTTTTCAAGAGAGATGATGAAGAAAAGAGAGCACAAAAGAGACCATTACAGAGACTGTAAATGGGGAGGGAGGAGCACAGATCTTGCCGAAGGGATTTATTATACTTACCAGCAATTTGCGGGGAAAGAGACAATTCTAGGAAGGTTTCACTATGAGCTTTCATTGTGATTTCTACATATGCTTCTACCCATGTTGCTAAGCATCCTGTTTTGCCGAGGTGTTTCGTTGTCTTACAGCCTTTTATGAATTATGTCTGTGTTATGCAGGTTTTATGGTTTGAAGAGCCATGAGATCTAATGAGAACTTTACCTGACTCCTGCATGGCGTGATTACTTATTGGAAGAGAAGCAGTCAGGTATGAAAGGAATGAATGACATAAGCAACCTTTTTTAACATGTTTTTTCAGTTGTTCTTCTCTTGAGACTTCCCATCATCCTGTGCCTGCTTTCCCCACTTGTCCCATTGTACAGGGTTGATCTCAAAAGAGAAAATACCATTTTGAAAGACTTTTCTGCAATCATAACTGACTGGCAGGGAGACAATTTAATAGTGGGAGATGAAACTGGGACACTGGAGATAAGAAATTGACAGGGGAGCTAGTCACATACACAAAACAGTACTGACATAGGCAGATGTAAAACAGCTCTTTGATTTCCTGCACAGCTTACTGTAGTGAACAACACCTTTTCTGAATGTCAGCAAGAATACCTCCATGACCAAAGTCTACTAATGACTGTCTCAAATGTCGGTTACCACTGGTTTGCAGGATGTATGAACTAGCTCGTTGGAGCTGGAGAGAATGGTACTTATATATTCATGACACTGATTTTGTAGAGAACTCCAGTATATGGAAGCCCACAAGATCAGTGTCAGAGGAAGATAAAAGTATTGTTACCCTGCTGTCTTCTGTTTAAGATACTGCTGGCAAGAAACTTTTAGATGTGGCCTGTGAGGGCACCATTAGTTTTATTGCAAAGGGCTGCAACCACAACATGAGCGTGCATTTTTTAAGCACAGCATTGCCTGTTTTAGACAACAACTTCAAGGAAGCAAAAAATCTGCAGAATTAAAAAGTGAGATAGAGCACCTCTGAATCACTTGTGTTTGCACAGAGAAAAAGTCTAGTGGTTCCCTGATGTACAAGGGATTTATTGTGTTCCTTCTCCTGGACCACTTGGAAATGGTATGAGCTATTCCAGGATGTCCCAGGCCTCCCATGGTCACAGGCAATTGCTCCAGAAGTTCAACATTATGCAGTTAAACACAGCAGTGTGCTTGATCTTTGTAGGCTTATAGCTGCAAGCAGCAGGTAGAAGCGGGGGGAGGTTGGCCCTTAGGACACGAGGCACAAACTAACTCTAAGATTGCAAGATTAAAAAAAAAAAGTAAGGCAAGGGGGGAGGTAGCCCTTCAAATCTGTATATTAGAAATGAAGCACAGGAGTAGGAATTACTGCCTGACAGCAGATGACTCTTTAATATTCTAATTCACCCAGTTATTTAGATGCCTAACTCCCATTAATTTAAAAAGACTTGACAGGCTACCCTTTTATCTCTTTATTTTTGCATTAATTTCTCACCTGCGCAAAGAGGGAATAATAGCTTTCCCTCACTTTACAGGTGTGATGCGAGGATAAACGTATTAAAGGCTGTGAGGCTCAGCTAGGGCACTGAGGAAAGGACAGAGCAAGCTCATTGCACATCAACAAGTGTGTGAGCTGTCCAGCTGGTTTTAGGGCAGAAGTGCAAGGATCTAATCTGTGTGCAAGATGAGGAAAATAATTTGGATCAAGTTATGAGAAACATTCATCTGCTGTTCACAGCTTAAACCAAAATTTAAAGTATACACTGAAATATGAGATAGCTGCTGTTAACTTTTTCTTAATTTAGAGGCTAGCATTTCTCATATGGTTTATCTTAATAGAACTAACCCTGCTGGCTCAGTGCCATAACATGCCAGTTTATAGGGACCCTTAAAATGTAAAGCTCATTAACATTCATATTGCAGCTGTTTTTCATCTCTGATGATCAAACCAAGCACAAAATCAGTCCAGACTCACCCCATGTGTGTCACTGAAGTCCTTTGCCATGCATCATCACCAAGCTAATCAGAAAAACCTTCCTGTTTTCCTTTGCCTCCCTCATGACCATACAGAGAAAAGGCACTGATAGAAGCCTTAGCTGTCACAAGCGCTGCTTTGGCAGTTTCAGTTGTTTTCTATAACCATTTATTAGAGCTTGCCTTCTGCTGAGGTCAGGCAGCGCACCTATTTCTTCACACTGCACCCAGTTCTGGGGTCTGCAATAGTCCTTAGAGAGCTAGGGTGAGTCAGTAGTTAGCACAGCAAACCCAGGAATGAGTATGATGAGATGCAGGAACTTTCCTACATTGCAATATACTTCTGCAGATTGTTCTTTGTCTTCTTCTCAGGAATTAGAATTTATTTTTTTTTTAGTACTTTCACAGGTTCTGGGTGTTTCTGCCTTCTTTCAAGGCATCAGGTGCTGGATTCTGTTAAAGGCAGTTTATTGGTGTCACTGGACCTTTGAATCAGGTATGACAAATTCTGCATGATGCAAAAGCAAATTGCACTGGGATAGGGAATACGATTATATTTGCTCTTCCAGACTTCACATCTCTTTCCCCACCAGTTTTATTTCACTGACCCTGCACTGCTGCTCTTGATGCCTACCTCTGTAGGAAGAGAATTACTCTCTCTTTCAAGCTTCGCAATGCCTAAGGAGCTATTCAGAGGCTAAACTGGAAACTTTCAATATCAGTTATACCTTTATTGCTGAAATACAGCTGCCTGTGAATGGTCATGGGTTTTTTTACTGCTAATAGGAAAAGAATCTCTTGTGGTTGTTAATGATAAATTTGGAACAGTGTTAATTATTTCAACATGATAGCCTTAGGATGAATTTAACCCCTTGCTGTTCTGGAAGCAGTTTAAATGACTTAGCTTTGTTCAAGTGCGTAGGACGAATTGTTGGCTGGTTTTTTTCAAAGGACAGCTCCATTGGTGGAAGCTGCTGCCCCAGTGCCACTGAAATCCAAGAAGATTTTGGTATCACTTGTCCCTGGGGTCAAACTTTGATTATCGAAGTAATGGGTAGTAATTATCAGGCTTGCAGTAAGTTGCAGAGGTCTATCATCTGAGTCTTGATTGCCCAGAGCAAGAATGAATTGCGTTTTTGACCCATTAGTGATCTCCAATTCTATTCGAAGTATTGCTGCTTAATTCACTTATTGAGGTTAATGTAGAAAAGCTTTGCTTACTTTGAATACTTTTCCTCTCAACATTTGCAATTAACAATGGTGCAGTAGGGAGAAATGAAAGATCAATAAAGCCTCTCTTATCTTTTAATATCCACCTTGTCAGGCTAATTTCTGTTTCCTAAAAGGGCCACAGTGTTGGGTTCATTCTAGAGATGGAATTTTTTTTTTTTTTCCTGAGGCTGCGTGGCAACTTTCCAGCACTTCTACGTCAGATTTGATGACTAATTCCTACCTATGTTAAAGGTTAATGGAGAACTGTTACGTGTGTACGCGTGCCTCATTGAGAAAAGGGGTCAAATAGATTGATAGGGATGAATCTGTATTGATTGCTAGGAGTATTTAAAATAATTGGACTCAAACAATCAGATTATACAGTTATGATTACGAGGTGGGGCTATATGGAGTAATTTATATGCTTGACAGAGATTGCATCTGAACCATGTTCCTTTTGTCTTTAATATGCTGAATTTTCACTCATTTCCTTACTAAAGCTGAGACTAATTAGAACAAGTTTTAGGCACCAGTATATAAAATTGACTAGAAATTCATACAATAATATGCATCTCCCAGTGAATGCATGGAGAAATGTGCTTTCACTTATGAATGAGGGAATAAACTTGGTGTTACAAGCTGGACATTAATAAGGTCAAACTGCATTGCAAAAAGAATGCAGGTATCTCTCTGAGATACCCACAAACTGCAAGAGATTCTCCTGTTCTCATAACTATTTGCTGGAGGGGTAAATAAAAAAGGAGTATGAACTATCTAAGTCAAAGAAACTCAATGCAGAAATAGCTTTACCACTTGGAAAGCAGAGACCTACAGTAATACCCACGAGAGGTAACCTTTAGAAACCTACATCCCCATAGGGATCCCCAAGTGTTTCTGCAGTTGTTTAGGAATGCAACAAGTGTGGTCAGGAGCTAGGAAGACCCAAAGCTTTAGGGTCCTCCTAGCCAGGAGGCTGATTCGACACTGCAGGAAGGAAACTCAAATACATGACTCTGAATTGTTGCCATCAAAGACCAATAACGCAGAGAACCCCAAACACATTATTTCTGCAACCATGTAATTCTTGCCCTGTTTTCCTGATACCATGAGGACCAGCTCCCTGTTTCAAACTTGAGCCATTCACAATTTCAAATTCCAGTTTAAAATGTTCTGCTGTTGTTGCTGGGAGATATTCAGGGTTACAGTCCTGGGAAACAAGCAAAACCTTCTTACTCTGCATCAGCAAACAACACGGAAATTCATTAATTCGGGCATTCATTCATTTCAAGCAAGCAGTCAAGTTGTTTATCAACAAATCTGTTTCTGTTTACATTGTTCTTAAGGATCCTAAGCTCCCACTGCTTTGCAGGCTACGCTATTGTCACGGAGGTTCACTAAACGAAGTGCGAGCTCAAGCAACTTTATTTCGTGAAACAGCCAAAGCCACAACAAAACCCAACGAGAAACAGGGGCAAACCGACCTCAGTCAACCCTCCAACACCACGTAACACGTAACAGGTTCGAGCTGTCAGTCGGGGTATCACCGCTGCACATTTGCACCCCAGAAGGATGGTGTGAAGCGCGCCCACACACTCTCACAGCAGGAGCTCTCTGCCTTTCCGGGGTACCCAGGAGGTGGAATCGCTCGCCCGGGGAGGGGGCCGAGGGCTCACTCATGGGTCTGTCCAGAAGAAATCACTCACCCAGAAGCGGGCGAGGGTGCTCAGTCCCGGGAAGATCCTTCAGGCCGTCCCAGCCCAAATGCAGAGGCTTCGAACACAGCCCCGCTGCTCCAAGGGACCGCTCCAAGGGGTCTCTGGCAGCGCCCCATTTGTACCCCGGGTCGGATCTGAGCTGTGCCATAACCAGCTGTGATCCAGAAGCTTCTCTGGACCGCGGCGCCATTGCCCGTGACCCTCTGTGGGCCGAGGGGTTCCGCCTCCCCCACCCTCCCCTGCCGAGGGGGTACGTGCCTGGGGGCACAGCAAAGCCCAAAGGGCGCAAAAACGAGGTGCAAAAAGCCCCGATCTCCGGAGGAGGGGGGATGTACCTGCCACAACTATGAGAAACGTTTATATTTGTGCGCTTCTGGTAAGCTGCAGCCTTTACCACATAGTATAAAGGGAACGCACGTGCCATAACCCAAGACATGAACTGGAAAATCTGCTCAGTTAGTTAAAGCAAGGGGAAAATAACACTTCGGGGCATTTCAGAAAAGACTTTGAGCCAAATCAGCAGTCCAGTGATTTTTGACCTGTATGTCTCAAAGAGTGTAAGAATGGTCCTACTGGGACAGACGATAGGTCCACGTGGCCCAATACCCCAATTTCAAAGGAGGCAGGAAAAGAGGACGAAGAACAAGGCTTGCATACAGTGGTGTCTTCCCAACTAGTGCGCTAACGGTTGAGACCAAAAGCTAGAAGATTTCTCTATCTCCAGGTTTAATAGCTGTAATTTGATGGTAGTCAATGTCGTATTGTAGCCAAGGTGATGGGGAATTAAACAGAATATTGTGTGTTGTGAAACTCGTGACTGTAGAAACCTCACCAGGTAGTTACTGTTTGTACTGAGAAACTAATAGAAACTGGATAAATCAATAGAGGAATTTTGGTAGAATCCCGAGACAATAACCGTATTATTTTGTTAAGTCTTGTGAAACTAAGGCAACTTGACCTGTTATGCGCTAGTAATGTGGCTTGGAATTCTCCATACCCCTCCCATCTTGACTTGAATATGAAGAATTCTAGTCAACAGACATTAGTAGAAGTGATCAATGCTTATTTCAAGATATGAATGTTGATGAAGTAATATGATCAAAGAAAACAATCAATGTAAAGTTTAAAGTTAATAGTGACCATTATATGTAATTATAGTAGCAATCATTGTATGAAATTTTATTTTAAACAGTTTATGTAACAGTGACTTGACAGAAAAGGTGTATAAAAACTGGTGAATTTTAATGCAAAGGGGAACACGCTTGAGGAGGGGATATCCCCCGTGTTCCCAGTGCCGTGAATAAAGAATGCCTGCCTTTTAACACTACATTGGTGTTACGAGGTTTATTCCCAATTTCAGTGACAATATGACAAAAGCTAGGCGGTTGTACATGTGTATTTCAAGGAGCTACTTTTATTACTGTGTGAAATTTTCTAAAAAACAAAAAAAAAAAGTAGAAAAGCCTCACATCTGGCTGTGAGCCAGATTCCGAGTTTGTTACTATCAAAAGAAAGAGCATGAAGCAATGTGGACTTTCGGGTCAGGAAAGGGGAAGAACAGTCTTCCTGTTGTATTTTTAAATTGGCATTACAGTAGTCAGCCCTGCCCAGTATAATTTGGAGGTGAATAGTTCACTTATCCCTGCCATCCAAGCACTTTTTCTTGTAGGCCAGACCGGCATAGTTAATTGTAATGTGCCATCCTTTTGAATGCATGGCTCCTGGAAGGAAACTGTGGCAACCGCAGGCTACAAACAGGGGAGTGGGATGTTATGCTTCAGCAAACAGTACTGAAAACGTTAAGGCTGTTGACACTTTAATGTTACTAATAAGTTTTTAAAAACCTTGCAGGCCATTATGCTGGAGGTGCGGTAGAAAGTTCTTCTATCTCTTAGCATGTTTATTTCAGCCCCACCGTGGACTCAGGTTAGCAATTTATGCTGAGTTATCTTCACAGGAAGAAACACTCTCCTTAAGTGGAAGTTTGGATGCTGCAACAATTGGGATATCCTTGGGGAGTTCTCAGCAGTGTTCAGGCTTCCCACACACATAGTCCCCAATTACCATCAGCCCTGTGTTCACCCTTAGAAACAATTGTAAAAGCTACAATGAGATAAGGAAAATCACACTTTTTTTATCTGCTTCTCTCTTCCTTCAGTGGCTTGCAAAATGTTTTACCAAATTTGCAAATTACCTTTTTCATGTAGTAAAAGTTTAAGTGCTGTTTTTACAGCTGGGTGAATAAAGGAGGAAGGGGATGGAGGGACTTTTCCCATCCTCTTGCAGATCTGCCTTACCCCTTTTCAGCCCTGCTGACCACGTGCTGCCAGGAAGAGCTGAAAGCCTCTCCTGGTAGTTTCTCAGTGAAAGCAGTTTTTCTTGCACAGTATCTCAAGTTTTTGTCTGAGAAGCAATTGAGGTCACACTTGCTGTCATGATTTAACCCTAGCCAGCAACTAAGCACCACGCAGCTACTCACTCACCCCACCCTCCTGGGTGGGATGGGGGAGAGTATCAGAAGGGCAAATGTAAGAAAACCCATGGGTTGAGATAAGAACAGTTTAATAACTGAAATAAAAAAATAATAATAAATTGTAGTGAAAAGAAAAACAACAAAAAGAGAGGGAGAGAGGAACAAAACCCAGGAAAAAGAAATGATGCAAACACTTACCACCTGCTGACCAACTCCCATCCCATCCCATCCCCAAGCAGTGATTGCTGCCCCCAGGCCAACCTCCCCCAGCTTATATACTGAGCAAGATGTCATATGGTATGGAATAGCCCTTTGGCCAGTTGGGGTCAGCTGTCCTGGCTGTGTCCCCTCCCAGCTTCTTGTGCACCTGGCAGAGCGTGGGAAGCTGAAAAGTCCTTTTGATTTAGTATAAGTGTTTCTCAGCAACAACTAAAACATCAGTGTGTTATCAACATTATTCTCATACTAAATTCAAAACACAGCACTATATCAGCTACTAGAAACAAAATTAACTTTAGCCCAGCTGAAACCAGGACACCTGCACTGGCAATTAGAAATTGGTCTTCAAATCATCCATGAGCAGGGACTTGCCAGCCATCATTAACATGACCTTTCCCAACACTGCTGAGCTCCTGCATTTCAGGGTGGCCTGTTCATCCCCATGCATCACCACCATCCATTTGTATCATGTTTGGAGCTAATGAGGAAGAGAGGCTTGAGGGTTACAGGGCTCAAGTCCACTGAGTCAGCTGGCAGGCACCTTGCAATTCCCTTTTCTCCCTGCATTGCCTGTGCATAAAGGCAAATCTGAGGGAAAAGATATGCTGTGCACACACTGGTTCCTTGAGGAGCCCTACAAAAGAGCATGGGATGTCACCTAGTGCTGTGCTGAAGGGGGGCGGGGAAAGCCAAACCTGCACAGTGCAACTAGCTTTGGGGAGAACCACAGCTCTCTTCAAGGGTCGAAGGGGTATAGGCTTCTTTGTGGGGATGCTGCAGCTGAAGGAGACATCACTGTGAGGTAAGGTGACCTGAAGCTTTACTGTGACGCTATGGTTCTCTCCATGCTTGCAAAGATGCCTCTGGCAAGCACCTGTGGCTTGGGTTGGCAAGCCAGTAAGTATTTTTTTTATTAAGCAAGACCCTTTTACTCCTTTCATAGAATGGCTCAGCAAGGAAGGATAGGGCCAAATTGCCGTTGAACTGAATGAGTACCATGAGACTCTTTTCTACACTTTGTATTAAGAGATTACTGATTTATAAGGTATATTAGATGATGCCATGGCCATTTGCTTTATTACCTCAGAGCTAGTAAGACACCTTCTCCAGAAGCCAGTTTGCCTGGGAAAAGCTACTTTTGCCTAAGGACAATGTCAACAGAAGTTATTATCTTACAGATTTGAGGGAACTTTAAGGAAAAGAATATAGAAAGCAGGGAAAGAGAGGGAACCTTATGATTTTTTTGGGGGAATATTTCTCTTCTGTTTCCCTCTGAAATAATGAAGGTTTAAAAAAGAAAATTTGAAATTTATTCTGAAAGTTATTCCATCAAAAGGCCTCAGTTCCTCTGAAACATCCAGGAAGCTTTCTTATGGGTGTGCGTGACCCTTTATCCCTGGCCCTGGCACTTGGAGCACCTGTTGTAGGGCAGGACCTCTGTCTGCTAAGTGAAGTTCAAAGGTAGAATAAAAGGATAGTCTCCACTGCAGCAAGTTTAAATGCCACATTCTTAGTCTTAATCTTTCTTGGTATTTTGAGTCCTGTGGTAGCTTTCATGACACAGGCACTGGTAAGTTGCTGCCATTGAGAGGTTTCTTCAGCAAGAGTGCTTTCATTCACAATGCTATATTAAATGCTATTGTGTTTTGCTTTCTGGTTGCAGCACGGCAGTAATCTGCTACTTACAAATGTCTACTCCGTAGGGAGAAAATAAATCACATGTATTTTTTGGAACCAATGATGATTCAATATTTAGGAAATGTATTTGGTAATAATATTGGCTGTAATCCTCCCAAGAGAAATTAATTATAAATATGTAGCAAGGTAATCAGGAAGCCGCTCTTGTTGTGACATTGAGCAAAGAACACCAAAGTGAATGGAAAGGTTGGATTGGTTTAAAACTGAAGCACGCTGTGTTTCCAGAGGCCAGATGGTATATAATGCTGTGCTCAGGAGCCCTCGATGTAGGGGGGCAAAGGCATTGGCATGGACAAAATAAGGAATTGTAGCATGATGTTGTTATAACATGACCATGGATGTGCTGGTCCAAAGATGGAGACCACTTCTGATAAGGTGGTGGATGCTGTTACTGAGTTAGGATGTACATGTGTGCCTAAATGCCTGCGCTTGCTTGTGAGGAAAAGTTCTCACGGGTAATGAGAGAAAGCAAAACACCCTGAGGGTTAAAATAGTGACATGATCAATAATAAAGTATTATTGCACTGCCCCTATTGTACAGCTACCTCCTTGCTCTTGCCTTTCCATTCATCCCTGCTACCTCATAGATCCCCATCCACTTCTACAATCTCCTCTTTTCACCTGTCCTCTCCTCAAGCTTTTCTTCCCAGGTAGTTGAAGGACTGAGTTTTGTTTTACCTTCTCTTTGGCCTTCCTCGTTCAACATTTCCTAGTATTGTAATACCAATTCACCAGTAAACCACAAACGAATGTGGTTTTGTTGGAGCAATTTCATGTGTGGGCAAAGAAAAAAGTCTTTTCTGTTTTTATCCCTGTTGCTTTATTTTGTTTGGGTTTTTTATTAGCAGCTGGACCTGTTCAGATGTCTGGATTGTTAGAATTTTGTCCACATATACTGGATTAATGGGCTAAGCATAAGGGAGGTGGTTAAAAGTATAGGAGAAATGCAACTTACCCAAGTGACACATATTTATTCTACCCCAGCCACCCAAGCACAAGGTATGGATCTCTGTGCTAAAAAGGACCACTGTTCAACTTACCACAGGAACACATTATAGCCTGAGAAAGTGAGAGATACAAGAGCCAACTGAAAGTACAGAGGGGACATCAGAGCAGCAGGTCTGTGCTGGAGTGTTTTTCCACCCTGGAAAAGCCCTGCTCCCCAGTGGGCCAAGGCTGGGAGGATGGCAGCTCCAGCTGCCTTGAGTTTAGCCTCCACATAGCTGTAAATATTCTCTGTGCTCACCAAACCTCTTGCAAATGAAAGTAATGTTCACCTTCAGGTAGTTACTGCAAGTGACCTAAGCTGCTTTCTACAACATTTAAGCCCTTTCTTAGAGCTTCCAACTCTGATTTTACTGGGGACCAGGTGTTTTTTATAGATGTTGTGCAGCTATTCTTGACCTCAGTCTTTATACAACTCTTGTTTTGCTGCTTTCTTTTCCATCTCACATCTGGGAATTACATCTATTATTTTAAAATATCTTTTATGAGATTTGAAGTATGTAGAAGAAAGAAAAACTGTTCAAAGAGAAGCAAAGAATACCAAAATCATGATACTGACACTCTCTTTCAAGCAATGACAACATTGCCATTTTTTTCCTTTATTTTTAAGACATTAAAGCTGAAAACACTGATGATGCAAAGACTTGTGCATGTTTAGCTTTCCTAAGTAGTCACATCAACATAATCTGAATCATTTCCACTCAGCGTGTTTTCATTGCTTTTAAATAGATCATTGTCCTTTGGAAAAATCATCGTATCTTGCATAGTTCATTCTTCCAGCTATCTGCATAGGAGGCCCCATTTTTCCTTTGAAATACACTGTGGAATGAAAATTCAAGGCTGAAATCCTTCAAGAAATATAATTTGCTACGGCTGAATGGCTGGCTTCTAATAAGATGACTCTTTTAATGTCTGAGGTCAGTAATTTGGTAACACATGCCATCGCCGATCTGCAGAAAGTACCTAATGAACATGCTCCTCAGAGGCTAGAAAAAACCCAAGGTCTGTGTTCAAGGTACAGGAGTAAAAATTTGACACTGGTGTTGCAAGATGCTAGTCTCTATCTTTTAACTTAGTGGAGTCCACAGATTGCCAGGTTTATCTGAAAGTCTGACGTTGTCCACTCTTCTCTATTTAAAAAGGCCTGGATGTGAAGAAATCCCCTACACCATTGCACCCTCCTTCTTTGCTTTAGCTCCAAGTATTAGCAAAGGGCTGAAACCCACCAGGCAGCCTGGTTCTGGTCTGGGCTGCTGGGCTGACAGGCATCTGGCCTGGAAGGGGGAAGCAGAATGTGCCAGGATGCTGGAGGTGCCGGGATGCTGATGGGTTCATTGTTATTAGTTTTGTATCCCCATAAGTTAGCTTCCTGTGAATATTTGATAAAGCCCAAGAAGGTCACTACAGCTTGTTTGCTCTCCATATGGTATTTCTGCATGTACCTGTTCTCCGTGTGTGTGTGTGATTTTTATCCTTTAGCCCATGGCACTCAGCCAGATTCCCCTTTTTCTCTGCCTGAATAATTCATGGGTGAGGGGTGGGGGAAAGATGGGGAAAAAAAACAAAAAGAAGAGGTTTTTATTATTCATCACAGATGAAAAGCTGCATGTACTCTGAGCAAATCTGAGGGGGAAGCTTTCCCATGTTTTGTACTTGTGTGTGTGAATCATTATGGAAACCAATTTCCCAGGAATGGATTTCTGAACACCCTAGATGGCCTGTTCACACTTCAGTGGGTTTTGCCAGTTTCGGCACATAAATTGAGTTAGGCTGGCAACCCCCTCAAGGAGAAGTAAGCTTATTCAGTGGGGAGTCACTAGCCAGTACAGATTAAAGCAGTTGCCTGGATGGAGTCCATTAAGCTTGCAAAAGGAGTTTTGCTAGGGTGTGGGTGTGAGGGTGTGTAGGGGTGTATGTGTTGGGGGGAGGTTAACTGTGTCTATGTTTGTGTTTGGCTAGAAAAACCTGGATGTACTCAACTTTCCTATGCCTCTGTCCTGTGCAAACCAAGCCCAAGACAGCTCTAGCAACGAGTGTGCGAGGCGAAACAGCTCTAGGTTGCAGTCTGTGGTGGACAAAACCTGGTGGCTTGGGACACTGCAGCCCACAGAAGTTACCAGCCTTGGAGCAAAGTGGGCAGAAAGGGCCATGCACCTGAACAGACCTTGCACCAGCCCAGGGTCTGGTGCAGCAGCTGATGTCCTGGTAAGGTGGATTTGTGTTCCCAGTGTGACTGATGGGCTAGTACAGCTCCTCTTCCGACATCTCGTGTGGGTTTGATAAGTTTAAGCAAGGGGGTGTAAACAAAGCGCTGGCAATGGTGTTAACTTCAGTGCAGAAGTTGTTTGCACAGTGAACCTGAGTCCAAGCCCTGGCTTGGATTTTGTAGCCTTGTTCAGTCTTTGGTTATGGCTTGACAGCTGTTTACACACATTTAATTAGTATCCATTACTGATAAAGGAAAAAGTATTTTGGTATTCCTTATATAAGTGAGGAAGCTGAGGCAGAGAGTGATAATTCAGACCAGACAAATGAGTAGTTCTTCTGTCATTAAAAATCCACTGTCTTTTGGTGCAGCTGGAGAACACAACACAAACCTGATGGAAACCGTTTCAGTATTTCCTCGTGCTGCAGTCAGAGATGAACATTGTGAAAACTCCTGAAATGCAAAGTCCTTCCGATGTGTGGTGTATCAGGTGCTCCCTGGCTCCTCATGGTGCCAACATTGTTCTCTGCTTCCCTCTGTTTATCTGCACAGGGTAATGAAGGCAGAAAATCTTCTCTGACATCTTGGGAGATGTGGTCCAGAGTTGACCAAGTGGCTGATGCCTACCTAGGCTGCCTGGTAAATCTGCCTGTGTTAAAAATTAGGAACAGGCTTATGTACTTTAGCTAATGGGAGAGTGGCTGAGAGCTTTTGTGGATATTGTTCTTCTCTCACTTATATCCTTGTCCTCCTTAAACCAGCTGTAACAACATCTGCATCTCTTCCTAATCTTTTGACACAAGCTCTCTGGAGGAACATGATGTGCTGGTACAGTGCTTGGCACACTGCAGTGGACATGCATGAGACATCACTGTAACACCAATACCCACTAGTGCCACAAATAACACTGGGAGGTATAGAGATGGGAGAAACCATTTTGTGATTACCACTCTTTTTCTCTTCCCATCATCAGGTCCATAAGGCAGAAGACACTGGGTACAAACTCTTAATAAACTATCATAGTTTTAATAGATTTAAACATGCTCAGTAGATTTTTCCTAAGGGAATTACAAGGAGAAAAGATGATTAATAAGAGAATTTAGCTGGATGAAACAGATGGTGCAGCAAAAGGCTCAAAGTGTTTCATGTGTTTCAAAACTGCTCTTATTTGGTGCTAATGAAGAGACTGCGATCTCCTTGTCTGTTAACTCTCCACTGATTTTGCAGCATCCTTTTGTGCCCTGCTCTCCCCCTTCCTTCCCCTCACTAGGAAAAGTGCTGTCCCCAGAGCATGCTAGCTACTCTTCAATAACCAGCTGAGTAAAACAAGGTAGTCTGTAGTTTTTAATAGACACAATGAAGAAATCACAATCTACCTTGTCTTCACTAACTCAGGTTTAGCACTTGGCCAAAGCCACACCTTTCTCCTAAAAGCACAATTGTAGGGGTGTGTACTGTCAGGGTTTTTTCCAGCTAAGACAGTCTCACATGCGACTTCCCTTCAACCATTCTTGCTTGCAGGACATCACTGATGCAGGAGCAAGGATGGGGACCAGCATCCATGTGCCAGATCCATGCAAGACAGTTGCAAGGGGAGGATGGGGACAGCAACCACTCTCCAAAATCAAGGTCTCAGCTTGTCGGAATACCTGAGATGGTCTTTGTCCTTCATTCCCTGCTTCATGTGTCTTCTTAATGCAATGGGCTTGTATTAAGCCCTCTGCTCCTGGTGTCAGTACAAGTTTTGTTATCACTTTTTAACAGATCTGGCTCATGCCCATGCCTGTTGTCTAAAAAAGTGCAATGATGACTCCATGGGCCAGGCCCCAAATGTCCTGCCATCTCCTGCAACTGACTCCCAGCAGTCACCCAGCTCAGCCCCATTAGCTCTGCCGAGCCTCTGGCATGGCAGTTGGTGCTTCCCTATGCTCTGTGGCAGGCCAAAGCAATACCACCACTCCTTTATCCTGCCTTGGGAAATCCTGGTTGTCCACGTCCACAGCTGTCTAAATTGGAGCAAAGCTGAAAAGAGAAAAAAGGCACCAGCAGGATCTCCTCTGTTTCCTGAGCAAACAGCACCATGAGAAGAACTGTGCTGTGGGCTAAAGAGGCAACTTGAAGGGAGGAGTACCCCCAGTGGATTGAACTGGTCAAAATGACCTTTGGGACTCCACATCATTGACCTGACACAATCAAGATGATACAAACAAGCATGTATTGATTTTTATGTATGTGGGGTGCTTGGATATGCTTGGCATGCCCTGGACTCTGGGAAGGGAGTAAAGGTTTTTACCAGTGGTTTCAATGGGAATCAAGAGAGAGCAGCAAGAAGTAAGTGCCTTTGAAAATCCTACCTTCAGTTTGCTTTTCAATGCTAATATAGAAAAGATGTACCTCCTGTGTCAGCTAGAGTTTTTTAAGGGATGATAGATGATACTGAGATCAGATGTTGGGCTTTACAAAGGCTTGGGTTTGTTTCTTTCTGCACAATTACTTATTGTGAGCTGTCCACAGTGGAGAGCAATGAATTAATTTTTTCCTCAAAGTTCATGCTTTAATACTGAATTAAATAAAAAACCAATTAAGTACCAGATGACTGTGACAAAGCTAGATTTTTTTTTCTGACCAATATTTGAACACTAGAAAGGATTGTTGGAAAAAAGAATTATTCAATTCCAAAGTGTCCTCGTTTCTAGTATTTAATTAAGTGATGTTATAAATGATACCATATCTTTACAGCAGAATTGGGCAGGGGAAAAAAAAGCTTTCCTCTATTCACTGCCGTGAATATCTCTACTAATTAGAGGAACAGTACTTTTATGTAGCAAGTATTATCTTGTGTTGTAGAAACTCTTCCCTGTCTTACGTCTGGTGAGAGGAGAAAGAAATGTCTGACTAAACAGGCAGGAACAGGCACAGAGGATCTGCTGCCATTTATTTTTATTCATAAGGCATTGGTCCATCCTGCAACTCAACTCAGATGTTCTGCCTCTGAATATTCATATGTAAGCACTGGGGTTTCCTAAAGCTACAATGTCCAAGCAGTGATGCTGTTTGGGTGGGTTTTGGTGTTCTGGTGTTTTTATTTGGTTTTTGTTGTTGTTGGTTTTATTTTTTTTAAGATCTATTGGATTACAATAAAACTGGGGAGAGATGGTGGAAAGGACTCATGCTTTTCCAGGCTGCTGCAAACTAAATGGCCAAAATTGTTCCTCTTGGTGCAAAAAAAGCACAGAAGGATGCAGTGCTGTGGGTTCCCTCTTCATTCTTGCCTAATGATGTCTTGCGCTGGTGTGAAAAGCCATGTTGAGGGCTTGCTGGAGCCAAAGTGAGTGTGTTGTGACTTGCAGAAGTTGCTAGGACCGGGGCTGCAGCAGCACAAGCCAGGCTGTGCTCACGGTGACCCGAAGGGCTGGGAGAGGTGAGCCTTGGAGCTGCGTGCCCTGCCAAGGCCCCACCGTCCTGGGCCTCAGAAGGTGCAGCTTAGGGCAGATGCATTTTTCCAGACTTGTACCATTAACTATGTCACTAATAAATAAGGCTGTAGTGCAGTCTGTGACCGCATCCTAGGGAGCAAATTGAATATTATGTTTTTATTACTTTAGAATACCAATAGTAATTCACCCCATATGCTTCTGCTTGGGGAAATCTTTAATGAGTCACAGTTCAAAAACTCCTTGAAAGCAGTGGATGCAGAATAAAATAGATAAGCTGGAGTGTCAGGCCAAGCTGAGGATGTGGAGTGTGCAAGACCGAGTCAGTTGTGATGAATTGCTGACAATAGGATCACCTCTTAGACCTAAACTTGGACATGGAGGCAAGTCAGGCAGTTGCTGGAAAAGCTGACAGAGGTTCATCTACCTGCCGCTCAGTTTAATCACTCGTGCAAAACTCCCCAATGTTATAATGAAACTTTGTGTGATTATGTTAATGAATCACTCTTGCCTGCAGCCGTTAGTCAGCAAGTGACACTCAGCCTTGTGTCACTCCCTTATGCGCTCTTGATATCTTTTCCCCAGATATTACATGTTTCTTTTAATCAACAAGACAATTTCTGCTAAATGTCACTTGGTCAGATGAGATTCCTCAGCGCAAATAACCAGTGAGAGCTGTGGTTGCCATGCAGGCAAGGAGGCAGAGCGGGGCGGAGGTGCTCTCCCTGGCTCCCCTCCTGCTGGGAGGGAAGGGGGCATGGACACTGAGAGCCCCCAGCAGCTGCTGGTCAAGGAAGAAGGGAAGACAAGAGAGTTTTGGCAAGGAGGGGGAGCTGGTGGAGGTGACAGTGGTGCTACATTTCCCAACGAGCAGTGCACAAATGTGCTCATCTGAGCTTTCCACAGAGGTTTTGCACTCGGGTCACAGCTAGCCAGGCTCATCCTGACTTGGGATTTGTGGCTAGCAGGGAAGACCCTAAACTTTTGCAGGCTATCCCCATCTCAAGATTGGTTTTGAAATGACTTGCAGAAGGGAGGGAAAGACAATAGTCTTCTTTCCTTGATTTTCAGGGAGGGCTGATTCTTTGATATTCTTTTCAGGTCATCGACCCCTCATTTTCCCCAGAAAATGTTTGTCAAGGGCATCCAGAATTGTTGTAAAGCTGGAGCCTAAACAAATAGTAATAATAAAAGGGATTATGCAGACAATAATAATTCTTCACTCATACTTTATGAAAACTTTCTTCTCTATGGTATAAGATTATTTTTGATTGATAATTTTTTTTAAGTGCTAAGCAGATGCTCCACTGTAATGAGAGGAAACAGAAGTGGAAAACGAGGACGCTCGTACTTAAACAAATGAACAGATGCAGGGAGTGGAAAACAACAAGGTAAACAAATGCATACTTTGAGTAAACAACCTAAAACAAATAGAAAAAACTCCAAAAACTGTCAGCCTGCACAAATCTGGAGCTGGGATTAATCACTTCCTTAAACTTTTCACAGATTTTTTTTTTAAATGGAAGTTGAAAATTAACTTTTCTAGCAATTTTGCAGTCTACCTGCGTGTGGAAACCCCTGCCACTGCCCCAGTGCTAGTGCTCATCTCAGAACCCCAGACAGGGTTGCAGTGATGTTCACTGTTGCCTCCCCACACCCAACCCCAAGGGAATCTGAGGGCTGGGGAAGGCAGGAGACATGCTGAAGGTGTGACCCAGACTCCCTAGAAGACCCAGAACAGGGACTGGAGATCTCTTGGGTGCTCTGCTGATTACTCCAAAAATGCGGCTTCACTGCTAAGCTCCTGGATGTGGAGACCCTCTGTAAACTCTCTCAGCTTTCGTTGTAGGAGACATACATCGTATACTTATTATAGACCATAGCAAAAAACTCCCATACTTGTGTAGCTTTTCTAGCCTGTACCAGATGCGAGGACTTATGCTATACTCTGCACAGATGTGTACATAGGTATCAGCGCTTCTCCTGGGGTGTGCAGAGGAGCAGGAGAGGAGAGAGGGCAAGATCAGAAAGATGGAGATGAGCCTAGGCAATGCAGTACAGCAATGGGACCATCCCTGGGTCAAGCCTGGCCTGATGAAGTAAACAGGAAGAGGCAGAAGTGCCAATTCAAACTGGGTAGGAAAGTCTAGATTAAGCTGGAAAGGAAGGGCAGTCTGCCTCTTGAGAGGTGTTAAAAGCCCTGCTCCGTGCAATATACCAGGCTTGGGGGTTTCTGGTTTATAGGAACTGGCACTAGGAATTTGGATGTGACAGCCTTTCTCCCCACTCCCTATGACAGCTGGTGCAAATTGCTTTTTTTTCCTCTCCAGACTCTGCTTGGCCTTTCCCCCTGTCTGCTTTGACATGCATCTGCATGGAAAGGAGCTAGACCCAAGGCTTTTTCGGATCTGCTTTTCTGCAGAGCCACCCTCTTGGTTAACAGATGCTGCTCTGTTCTTCTCTATTAAGGGGCTTTTTGTAGCACACAGGCAGTATTTAGGGAAAACAAGTCCCAAACACAGCTGCTGGTGCATCTGAAAGAGGGATCAGCGTTGAGCATCACGCCACCAATTCTGCTTTCTTTTTCCTCACCGCTGAGGGAAGTTGCTGCTGCCTGGTGTCTCCTTCTGCAAAGCTGGGGTCCAGCCTGGTCTGGGCAGGCTGAGCTTGGCAACGCCGTATCTGTGTCCTCTGCACTGGTGGTAGCTGTGGTAATGGCAAGCGGAGAGAAAGGGGGTGGCGAGCACTAATCCACGTCGTGGCAGGAGGCCGGCTGTTGGTTAACCCAGGGATGTGTGGCCTTTTCTGCTAGAAAATCCTTGAGTAAAGAGCACTTGTAAGTTGCTGATGAATTCACTTCCTGACATTTCTGTGATAAGGAAAAGACAGGCAGCACCTGATTTCATAAAAACATTTAGACATTTTTGCAAGCTTTTACGTATCAGTATCTTATTACCTGCTTTTGAACAAGGTTATTATTCATTTTTTATACAATCTCCTCCCCTCTCCCTGTCATCATTTATCCTTCTTAATTAACAAATGGCATCAATTAACATGTCAAATATACTCTGCACAGAACATGCCAAAGCCACACTCCATCGTATGTTGAAATGAGACCATCCCCTTGTGGCTCAGCAGGGATAAGGATAGAAAATCTTGTCTGAAATGCAATTACTTGCAAGCCTTGTCTGTAAGGAAGGATGGCATTTGTCTTGCACAGAGGAGCAGACCTGACAGCCACAAAGCTTTCTTCTGAAGATCTGCCTGATTTAGACAGTTGGCTGCTTGGGGTGGGAAAAAGCTCATTGCATGGGATTTATCTTAAATTATTTTAGTCACCTGGCCCTGGGGTCAGTCAGTGCTGGGTATCTGGACTCCCTTCAGAGTCATCAAGAGCTGAGGAGAGAATAGCATTACTGGAGCATGATGCAAATCCCTGGTTTACGTGCCTATTTTAAGATAGGATGAATCACCCTCTCCTGCGGAGAAGCAGGTAGCTCCAGGGGGCAATGAAGTCTGCCTGAGCCCTGAATCTCCCCTGAGCGCAGTGTACCCAGGTGACTGCTGTGACGAGGTAGTTAATTTTTTGACAGCTGAAATTAGTTGAACTGTTCTTCCAGTGTTTATTGCGGCACAAGGGCAAGCTGACTCTTCATCAGGGGGCTCTTCAGGATGCTTAATCAAAAAATATCACAGCAAAGGGCATTTAGAGGACATGACCATCATTTTCTGGGAACAAACAGTACTTATCCACTAGGGCCTAATGGTACAAGCCCTTCCCTGTGAACACTCTGTTTGTTTCAGGTCCATTTTATGAAACAAACTAAAATTTTTGCTAGTACAAATGGAGGAGAAATGCAATTAGTATAGCCCAGAACAGGCAGGTAATGTTCTTCTCTCAAACACTAATCCAGGATGTGACTCTAACCAAGTCCCTTACCCCCACTTACCTGTGCCCCTGCTTTCCCAGGCAGTTTGCAGAAAAGCTTTACCAACTTGGCAGGGACCTGTTGATTACCCATTAGGTCTCTGGATCACTATTTTTGCCTAAGAGCTGAGATCAGGGACTCAAACCCTGTTGTACTAGAGGCTGTCAAAATTCATGGTTAAAAAAAAAGAGTCTGGAGAGGTTTTGGAAATGAAGGCGCTATGCAAAACTGGTAAGACAGCTTGATAGTTGTAGCCACATGTAGCCCAATGCAGGCTGCCAGCTGGCAGTCACAGCAACGCCTTCCTCCTTGGTAAAGTTTTTATGCTCTCTATGCCTACCACCGTTGTATTGCTGTGCCAGCACTCTGAAATCCTGCAGGAAGACCCTCTCCCTGCTCCATACTACAGCAAGTCCCAAATCAGGGTGTAGTTTTCCACATCCTGGGCAGTGAAATAAGACCAGTAAGAAATACTTCCCCAGTAAAACACAAACTGTCAGATGAAATGGCTCTTGCTTCTTCCAGCCAAAGGACAGGCAGAACTGCAGGGCAGTGTTCAGACTTTAATACTGACTTATTAGAGTAAATCTAAAGCTTAATAATTACTTTTTTTTAAAACTGCAAGTGTGGTTAATCTGATGTACATGCACCTCAAGGGGCTCCCGTGGCATTAAGCCAAGGTCAGAGAAGCTTTTTCAAGACAGACACCGCTGTTTTACCTCAATTCAAATTTGGTAATGTCAATGTGTTCACCCAGTGGCCTGCTGCTACTGCCTTTGTCTTCAAGGCCTCCTCTTGGTCTACATCTCTTGTTTATGAAGTTTGACTCAGGTGAGGCACTCGTGTCTTGAGAAGATGTAGGACAAATAAGGCAGCATTTGCCCTTGCTGGCATAAAATAATTCTGATGGACAACTTCAGCATCTGTTCATTTCTTAAGCAATGCACACACTCAACCCATGTCCAGTAGGTGAAAGCCTAGGATTTAGGAAATCTAGGTTTGTTTAGTTAATTCATTCAATAAAATCTTTATTCGAGAAGGCTTCTCCACTCGGCAAAATACAGAAGTTTCTAAGTTTCTACTTAAATACAAGCAAATGCTGAAATCCTGCTGAAGATAAAAGGATTTGTTAGGTGTGTAATGGTAGCTTTGTACTTAAATATTTAGCTAACAAGAGTGGTATTAAGCAGATGCTTATGTGACTTTCTTGAAGGGAAACCTGAGAAGGTATAACAAAAGGGGAAATATCCCAAACCCAGGTTGATAAGATGTCTGGAGCACTGGGTGGATGCTGCTGTCTATCTGTTGAGTAGCTTCTAGTATGTATCAGGCAGGGAAGTGTATGCTGTAGATGACACTTTGTCAATCAAGAGGACTCAAAGGTTTTTTTTTTCCACAGGATGTGAAAAACACATTGGAAACAACAGCCCTGCATGGGGTAAAAAAAAAACCTTCAATCCTTTACACGTGTAGTTATGGGCTCTACAGTGACTGTTGCCAGTAAGGAAAGAGGTCTTGAAGCTTCAGCATCTGCTCAGTCCTCGTTAGTAGTTATGCTAAAAATTATTAGGGAAGGAGAACAGAAAATCCCCCCAGGCTGATGTTTAAATGCGTGGTGTTTTTACATCTTGAGCACTGCATGCAATTCCAGTTTGTCTAGCTCAGAAATGATCTAGCAGAGGTGGGTAACATCCAAAGCAAGGCAATAAGGATTATGAGTAGTATGGAATGGCTTTCTATAATGGGTAATTAAATGTNGGGGGGGGGGGGGGCATATGAAGGAAATTTATAGAAACGTGAGTTTGGTGGAGAGGAAGAAGTTGATTATTCTTATAACTCAGGAGCCAGGAACATCAAATGAAATTATTAAGTGGCAGTTCCTGTACAAAAAAAGATAGCCTTTTATTTTTTTTTTTCTCCCAGTTGTGAATTATGCTGCCAAAGTCATGGTCAAAACGGAATCAGGTCTTGAATCACCTTTCAAGCTGGGGAGCAAGCACAGAAGTTTTTCATAGGGAAAAATCCTCTAATCCAACAGAGAAGGGCACAAAAAAATCCTGAGGCACTTAGGAAAGATCTTTCTCAGTTATCAAATTGAGTCCTTGCTGTCATAGAAAGCAAGTCCTGTCATCTTCCATAGATTTAGGGATGCCCCTATGAAAACTAGTTAATGTTTTCCTAACTTACTCTTCTGGCTGGAAATCTGTCATTGACGGACATGAACCGTCTTCTGATTGCTAGCCTTAATTTATTCATGACTTAGTTAAATACATTTATTCTTGTACCAGTCTTAGCCCTCAGCTTGAGAGGCTTGTCTTTCTCCCTGGTGTTTATTACCCTCATATATTTTGTAAAATTGCAGAAAAACAGCATATCAGGGAACCATTTGTGATTAACTAGTTCCTATCCTCGCCTCAAAGACAGCCCAGTCATGCTGATAAAATTCCTGAATTATATTTGTGTAACTTGTTTGTGAAGACATTGACCAGTGGAAACATCCACATTGCCCATAGCGGATGCATGCTGGTGTTTTACTTCTCCACCTTCACATCCAGGAACAGAAAATTTGCTGCTTCGTTTTCAACTTCAAAAGGGGGAATTCAAAAAAGAATGAGGAGAATGTAAGAGCTTGCTCTCTAGAGAGCTAGGCAAACCAAGCAGGAATAAATACATAAAAGGAGCAGTAAAAAGGGAAAAATTCTTGTATTATAGCATAAATGCTTTAAGTAGACTCAGAGCAAATGTGTATTATCCATCAGGAAAAAAAAATTAAAAGGTTTACAGTCAACCATTGTAGTAAAAGAAGCCACTAAGGAAAGATAGAAATGACACACACAAAAAGACATGCCCAAATTCTGAAGGTTAAATTCTAAACCCTAATAAGAAAAGCCAAAAATAAATGGGGGAGGGGGGAGAAAAGCTGGGTTTGTTAAATGCAAAAGAATACTTTCCACCTCCCAAATGTATCAGAAATAGGGATATTGCCATCTACTCTGTAGGAATAATAAATGATTGAGACACAAATGGGGGCACGTAGAGAAGATCAGACTATGTAATAAATAGCCACTAAAAAAATTCATTTTGATGGAACCAAGAGAGCTTTCCCACATTGCAACATTTCTTTCTGGGGTGCTTTTCTGACAATCTATCTCAAATTAAATTACCAATAGAAAAGTTTTCCAAATAAATTAACAAGAAGAATAATAACCAATTGCAAAACCTAACTAATATTCATACAAGAGGTGTAAAGGAATTCAAGTATGAAAGTGCTGACCTACCAGCTGTGTTGTTTTCATGTACCCCTTGAATAGCCCTTGGTACCAGGAGAATGGAAAGTGGCAAATATAACATGTTTTTGAAGCAAAGTTTGGGAGCATCTGGTGTGAACTGTAATTAAGAGTGGAATGAGTAGATGTTTGGATAAATATGATACAGTGTGTGTGGGGGGGAATCTATGTAGTTTTTATAAAAGGAAGTTATTACCATACAATTCTCTTGAAGCTCTCTTTAGCAACATATATATTAATAAGGAGAATTCAGTCAGTACAAAGCACTGGATTTTGAAGATCTTCCAATGAAGACTCTTTCACCAGTCCTTTAAAGCTATCATGGGATAAGAGAAAAGTTTCATTTATTTATATATACTCTTCCTATTTATTAATTATTTATAATTAATTTATTCCTAATATTTTTTTTTCCTCTGTTAAAAGATAAGTAATGAAGTGAAGAATAAATGGCCAGTCTGTACAATGGATATCCAGTAGTGATCAGTCCTAGGACCTGGTATGTTCTGCATTGTCACACGTGATTGTAAAAAGGGTGATTGGGAAGTGACAAAATTCCCTGGTAGTTATATGCTATTCCAGAAACACAAAATTAAAATTGCCAGTGAACTGTTGAAGATGCTAAGTGACTGGCTGATAAAATAGCAGACAGAAATCGGTGTCAATAAATGCAAAATAATACAATGGAGAATGGTGTTAAGCATGTGTACATAGCAAGGGGTTTAAATGAACTTTTTTCCAGGAAAGAGATGCTGAAATTATGATGGTTAGTTCAACAAAAACAACAGCCAAAGTTTTCCTCCCCACCCCCACCTTCTCCTGTTAAAAGAAATGTTGTAATATCTTTCTTGAGAAGGCTATTGATCCAGGTAGGTCTCAAGCTCCTTCCTCCAATATCCTCTCCTTCATAAGAGTGCAACCTGTGGTAGTTGTAGTGCCTTTGTGTCTAGGACAGCTTTGCATCTTCCTAATTCAAAACGCTGAGCTCTCCAATCCAGCTGACTTCCACAATTATTTTCCTTACTTTACCAAAATTTGCTGGTCTGGATATGAAAACAGAAAACTATAGATGTCAAAGTGAAACACTCTATCTGGGCACTGGAAGTAATTAACTATGGGAAGAGATTGCACGAAGGTGACCTCGAATTGTCCTTCATGTCAAGTTTTTTGAGCGAGGTTGAACCTCTCCTGCTGTAAGGCCAGTGCTGGTTCAGATGCGGGACGTTGGACTTGATGATGGCTGAACCCCTCCGCTCTGCACTACTCACCTCAGCTCTCCTCTTGCCTCTTTCCTTACCATCATCTCTACTGTACATGCACTTCTCCCTGACAAAACACTGCACAAAACGTATTGCATTTACTAATTAGAATAGCAGTTACTAATTAAGTTTAAATTCCAATGTACCAATCAGATTTTATTTCCTAATTGTGCTACATTATTACTAATTAGAACAGCAGTTTTTACTTAATGGATTATATTTAAAATAAGATGTCTCCATCCAATGTTTTTTCCTACTTACATTTTAACTAATTGGTACTGCAATTATTAAGTTAGGCTTAAATTGAAATATATCAGGCTGGTACAGGATCATATGATAGTTTGCTTACATCTGTATGATACTAGTAGGAGTGATTAAGATACAGTCCAGTTAATTAGTTCTGGAATCAAAATAATTTCATAAGTGTTTGAATAAGGAGTGAGTGTACGTTACTCCCTTGCCACACTATTAAGGAGGAACTTATTATGGGCTCAGCAGAAATTTAGCATGGTTATTGGTACTAATCAGCTCAGATTCAATCTGCAAATATTGAGGCCCAGGTTCATAAGGGCATTTAAACATATACCTATATTTAAGCATGTTCTTAATCATTGCCCCACATTTCTGAATCAAAGTCTTTTAATTCCTGCTTGTCAACACTTTAAATGTTTTTTTGATGGCAAATAGAAAAAAGCCTTTGAAGATTTATTGACCATGCTTTACCCTATTCTGCAATACCATCCAAACAGATACTGGTGATGCTACACAAACACAAAGACAATTACAAAGTGCTGAAGATTAGCAAAGAAGTAGACAGTAGTCTTAAATCACAGATATGCATCAAGGTCCAGCTCAGAGGCTTACTACCAAGCTAGCCTGAGTACAGGGAGGGAATCATTACTGGCTAAAGGAATTGTGATTCCTGCTTTCTGCTGACAGTGACCTTAAAGTAAAATGAGAGGAGAGCATTTCAGATTGCAGCAAATGCTGTGACCTGGGCGTTTTAATGACGCAGCCCTTCAGAGGAGTGAGCACAACATGCGAGCTTCAGGCAGCTCTTGCCCTTCCTGAGCACCAGCTAACCCTTCTAACACCACTTCTGCTCACTGAGAGTGCAAGACTGCACTTGTGAGCAGTCGGCATGGGGAGGAAGAAGGAGGAGGCTGAGCTGCAGGCTTGCAAAATCCCTCTCTATTTTTCTTTTGGTGCCATTAGGAACTTAAAGAGGAGTGGGGTGGCTTTTGATAGGTACATATACACATACCTGTATTTGTAGTCATGTGTAAATCCTGTGTCCATTCACACCCATGCACTGAGAGGAACATGAGCAGATGAGTCAGGTCTGCTGTTTTTGAGAAAATCAGTTTTGCACAGATGGTAGGGAGATGTTATCTTCTGCATCCTTCAGCCTAGGCTTGGTCACATTTAGGAGCTGCAGAACGTTCCTATGGAAACTCTGCCTTTTGTTTTTGCCACCCAACGTATAAATCAGGACTGCTTGAAAGCTGCCTGGCAGTGTTGTAACAGCATCATGACAGAAGGAAATATCTGGGAAAAGAAGTCTGTAATTACTTATTACCAATTCCAGAGTTGTAATATTACCTAGAGCAGGTGGGGGAGATATAATGATCCAACTGATCTGTAGCAGGCTAACAACCTTCCTCATAAAAGGCGATGTTTAAAAGAAACCAGCTACATAAAATAACTAAATAAATAAATAAATAAATGAGGTAAAATTAGGATTAAATAAGGAGGAAAAGTTACTGGTGTTTTACAGACAGAAGGGCACATTAAAAATGAGATTAATGTGCAAAGTTTTGAATCGTTGAGATTTTTAAAATATTTCAGCAATATCACCTCACCTTTATGTAAGTAAATGAGAGGGTATATTTCAGAAATGGTACATACTCAGTAATGCCTCCCTCTTCCCCCTGGCCCATGCTTCCTGAGCTTTATAGGAGCAGATTGGAACTCCAGAGAAATCCATCTCCATTAAGGGGGCCTGAGTCCTTTCAGAAAGCCTGCACAATTTAAGGATAAGTGAAAAAAAAAAAGATACCAGAAAGTCAGATTGTCCTCATATTAAGCAGGATCTGAGTTTTGGAAGTTCCATAACAGCCAATGTCATCAAAAGTTCCTACAGCATTGAAAAAGAACAGAAAATGTCAATGGAAGACTACTTAACTGAGGCAGAAGGATCAGCTTTAGAGGTAGGAGGTGATAAGCAATGCCAGCAATGTATGTTTGAGAGACTGTCTCCTTCATTGTAATGCAGCTATAGACATGAAGGCAGATGCTGTATGATTATTCTTTAACAGTGAACTATGAGAGGATTTTATCCATTTTCTTTCTAATATACTCTGACTTTGTAAAACCGTGTTCTTCCAAGTCCTGTTCCAGCATGGTAAGGACTCCTGTCCATACAACGTGAACAAATGATGAAAGCCCTGAGATGTGTTTTTCCTTCTCTGTAGCTTACTTCAAGGCAGAATGCGGAGTCTTTTCTCCAGCAAACTTTGGCAGCTTTTAGACTGTAGTTGCTTTTCACTGAAATGTTGAACCCAGCTGAGAGTCATGGCCAGGCAAATTTCTCAAAGTTGGGCCAGCTCCTGAATGGACAGTACAAATCTGCCACCAAGTGAATACACAAGGGATGCAAGCAAGCATTTGTGGGCTACTCATACTTAATATAGGATGTATACCCCATTCTCAAAACACCTGCATTTCATCCTCTAGTTTAATAGAAACAGGTGGACACCGTGGGTTGGATACTCAGTTGGTACAAATACACAGACTTATGCTGATCTACTGCAGCTGAGAAGCTGCTGCCTGAATTCTATCCTAGAAATGATATTATGGTCTGCAATTCAGTAATGACCCTTGATGCTTACAGGTGCCTTCAGCGCCCTACAAGTCTCTTATAGGGACCAGTAGGAACACTTCTGACTGAGTTGGTTTCAGCCAGAATATGATGTCATGTCACACCATAACTTTTTTGAGCTGTGTATTGCTTTTATTGATGTTTCCACATCTTTCTGTTTTCTTAAACTCATGGGGTTTAACACACTAGTCTTGGATGTAAAAAAATCACGTTCAGACTCTTGCTCTCTGAGTTGCAGTCACCCAGGGTGAAAAATTGCCCTGATTCAGACTAAGGAATAGAAAGAAGAATTTGTGCAGCTTAGATGAATGCTGTAGCCATAAGGCTGCATTCAAGAAAAGTTTAAATTTTATTCAGGGTGGCAGGGGGGAACCCAAAACTATGGGATTCAGTTCTTGCAAAAGGTATCCAGTGGGGTTTTGTTATGTTCCACACTACAGCTCAAAACTTTCAGAGCTACCATGAAATACAAACAGAGATGTTGTCTGCTCAGCTTTATATTCAGTGTTACCTAAATCTAGTGTACAATAGTGCATATACGTTCTATCATAAACATGTGGAAGGTACAACTGAGCATTAACAATATGAAATCAGTAGGGGGAAACATTAATGTAAAAGGCACTGATTGCAGAATCTGGAATTTAATGTACTATTTGTGTTCGCAGAATTTAAATGTAAAATGTAATTTAATTACATTTAGATTCTGAGATTTTAAATGTAATTTAAATACAATTTAAAATGTAAAAACAAAATTATACAAAGCACGTGTGTGTGTATGTGTAACTTTGATAACTGTGACAAGCTAGTTAACAAAACTGAGGAGATGGTGTTTGTTAAGTTAGACATACTGAGTTTATACCAAATTTTATTTAAGTGTAATTCTGGTGGAGAAATGTCTTATTATGCCTCTCTGAAATTTCTCCGGCACAGCCCCCACCCCCCACAGATGGGAATTCATTTGCTAAAAGGAGAGTTGGCAGCAAAGACCATCCAGAGCTCTGTGGGCTGAGTCTCTTCAGGAGACAAGATTATTGCAAACACCCCCTCTGTGCTAAGATATTTAAACAGTCTTCCTGGCAATGTTAAAAATATAAGGTGTGCATGATAATGAAATGTAACTATACAATGACTTTCACATTTAAAAAGCGACAGAATGTTTTCCAGCCGCAGCCACCACAGTGTCAGAATATGATATCTCTCTGAGCACTTATTTCTAGAGGCAAAAATACTCCTGCCCCCCTTGCTCCCTCTCCAGAGTGTTCCCCTCCACACCCGATGGGGTCTGTTGTTTGAGGCAAGTATCCTTCATTGCCCATTAGCTCCTCAAACTCACTGAGAAATCCAGAGCCCGAAGGCCAGCTCTAGTGAAAATTTTCCCTTTGCTTTCTCAGAGGCAAGACAGGTTCACAGGTATCCCGCACACCTGCAGGAATGTTTTAACTATACTGTTATGCAGTGTGCACTGTCACTATAATCTGGATTTCCTGGCTAAACCTTAATGATGGATAAAACCATACAAAAGGTGCAATCTAGGCAAAAATCTCCAGGGCAGTTTTGCTGAAGAGAAATATTCTTCATATGAATGCAGCAATCACCAGCCAAATTCCTGACTGAGCAGCAGGTCATAAAGCAAGCACAGGTCAGAAAAGGAGAGGTGTATATAAGCATCAGAATGAGAGGTGAGAGATAAAAACAGCTTTTGTACACACCAGAAAGGCTGTGAGAAGATGTAGGACCAGAAGAAGAGTGCATCATGGTGTGTTTGCCTTCAGTCAAAACTCAGAGGAACAGCACCATAATTCTGTGGATTAAAATTCAACCAGAGCAACACAGCCTGGCTCTGATGGGTCAATTACTTTGCTGTCATGAATAACAAATATCCTGTCCAAAGTGGCCAGAAGCCATCTGCTGATGCCCTGATCTACAAAACTCCAATACCTGAGAAAACAAAGAACCTGAGAGACTAAAATGTACTCTTTCTTGTCCATTGGAAGTCTGATGCAACTTCTCCTTTCAAGAGCCAAGAGCAATTTCTCTTGGCTGCTCAACCCACTACTTTGGATGTAGCTGCATTTCTGTAGATCCCTCTTTATTCTTGCAAGCTGCTGAAGGCTTGTTCTCTCTCATGACTAGCTTACCTGTCTGTTAGTTTGAACTCAGTTGTGTTCTGTTCTCCATGGTTTCTTTTCATCTAGACTTGCTCCTGAGTTTGTGTTTGCCTTGCTCCTTGCTTGATGGTCTTCAAATGTCCCTGACGGTTGGTCTACCTTTGGGCCATCCTTCTTGCTCAGACTCCCAGCTTCAGCTGCACCTTAGTCAAGGTATTGGGTTCTCTTCTGGGTTAGAAAGTCCTCAGCTGAAATCACTGGACTTTTCTCACTATGTCTGCCTGACAACAATCCTTACCGCAAAGCTCCTGAAGCCTTATCGGCCAAAATGGGTCAAAACAAGAGATTGGAAAAAAGAGGGGCACCTGCAGTAGTCAGGAATTAGATGAAAAGTCTGTATAATCCAAGAGGATGCATCCCCATCTTCCTTCTAGCTGTCAGTTCTGGAAAACAGTTTGTGTAACTGAGTCTCAGCAGCCAAAAACCTGAGCATTTTTCTGTGTCATCGTGTGCCTGCTAACGTAATCCATGTGCTTTGAATGTTATAATTATTTATTATTAAACCAAGAAAAACATTGTGTGACTGTCAGACTTTCAGGAATAGCTTGCACTCTTGCACATGCCTTTCCCTTATGTACAGTTTGGCACCTTCGAATGCATTGGTTTTGTCTGTGTTTATTTTAAACTGAGGAGCTTAAAGAAATGTACAAACAGTCATGGGGAAAAAGGAAACCAGTTATTTATAGTATGAAGCAGTTAAGTTTTCAGGATGGTTATGTTTTATAGCAAGCAGTGCCCTAAATCTGCAAGCACTTAAGAGTGTCCTACACTTGACATTCTAGGTGAAGGGTGCTCTTGGCCCGATTTCAGGCATGTCATCAAGGTCATCTTTGAAAGGACAGTGTGCTCAGAACAGATGTGTGAGCTATGAGCCTGGGTTCAGGCATCACTGGATGTACCTCTGGATCATCTAAGACCTATGAGGGTGCCTCAGCACAACTGGCAACTTCATATGGTGCCAAGATGGTGAGCCCATAGTGGGGAGAGAGCATCTTCTACACGATCTGGATAGACAAGATGGTCCATGCACTGCTGAAGGACTATCCGTGTTGCCTAAAGGTGTCTGTGAGGGGATGTCTGTGGAAATGAGACTTAGCTGTGGGGCTACAGGGCTACATTGTGCTGCCAAAAAGCAAAATATTACAGGTAACTTCTGAGTTTTGAAAAGAGGATATTTGTCGTAAGGAAAAATCTACAGAGACTTTATAGCAAGTGCTCATTAATTCTGCCAGGTTAGTTAGGTTCTAACTGCCAGGATTTTTTTCCTATTTTTTTCTGTATTATTCTCCCTTCCTCCACAGATTTGTCTTTTTTGGTGAGAAATATTTTGCTAGGATGATTTTAGGCAGCTCTACACACATGTGCTGAAGAGGACTTACTATTGAACTGATCCTGTTAGAGCTATGAGGAAATACTGATGCTGACAGACACTTTGATGTGCTAAACTAAACCTCAGCAGGCACAGGTACCAAGAAGAGCCCTGCAAAAATACAGTAGGCATATAGTCATAATTGGCCAGAATTTTTATTGTAATGAGTCAATATTTGATTAGCAACAAATATTTCCTCCAATCTCTCTCTTGCTTCATAAGAACAAAACCAAAGGTAGGATGGGATTTGTCAAAGCTCGCTGCACTAGTCTCATTAATCTCTTTTTGGACTCATTGGTAAAGTGCCCTGTAACACCAGTGGGAACTGAGTTATGCCAACAGTAAACACTTGTTAAAGCCTATTGGTTGTAGGTTCTAGGAAAATGTAGGACTTGGAGCTGGGTTTTACCAGAGGGTATCAGTTGTGGCTTAATTTCACAGTCCCACGGAAGTTGGGTTGATAAAATATTTGAGAGAAAAGCTGAATCAGCGTTAGGAAGCACTCTTAACAGGATGGTAGAGCGAAAGTTGTTTTCAGCTTTTCACAACATGTAATTAGGCATTTGTGGCATATTTTGGTCCATAATAAGACCCAGAGTTTTTCATTGTTACGTGAAATAGCTGTAGCAAAGTTTCATACTTGTCATGCGACCATATTACAAACCTGTGATCAGTCCCATGATGGACTACTCTCTAAGATGGTTTTTCCTGCACTGTGGCTTTAAAGGAACAGATCCTAGACCTGTCTTAGGGCTTTTATTCTCAGCATTTAGGCTTTGTTAGACATGGAGTAAAAACTGTGATATTTTAAAAGAGAAAATACAATAAACAAGGTTTATCAAAATATTTCTGCCCTGTATAGGGTGTCCTTGCAGAGGGTTTCCTTTCTCACCAGCAATATTTTGTTGCTTTCTGGTTGCAAAAAGAACTACAGAGTCTCTTTCTGTATCTTCAAATTTTTTTTTCTTTCTATCACGTCAGTGTCTCCTGGACTCTACCTGCCACCCAGGACTCAGCCTGCCAATACCTCTTTGCCCTGGGGCAGCAACTCCATGCTGGCCATACTCAGTCCTTTTCAAACAGGGAGGAAAGGCTCAGAGAACAGCAACTGCATCTGAGCAAAAGTGCATGTGCCTCTCTGCTTCCCCATATCAGCTTTTTGGAAGGTTGAAGGTAATGAAAACGATCCTAACCAATGTTATCCATCACAGACCTACTCACAGTGAGCAACAGGTTTAACTGCCTTAGCTGCTATTTGTTCATCAGTTATCTAGGAGAGATTATGACTGCTCAAGAACTAATGATTGTCATATATATGTGAAAGTATTTCAGTTTAATTTCTGCCTTATAACTAATGGTTCAAATATCCAATATACAACTAGTTGTTTCATGGTTTGTGATAAGTTTTATGGTGCCTCTTTTCTTTCCTCTCTAGACAGATAAAATTTTTTGAGTTAAGAAAAGGTTGTAATCGCACAATGCTTCTGCCACAAGTACTTATGGTTGCAAATATGTTCAGAACATTTTTATTTCTTATGTGCTGCTGAACAACTTACCTTTTGCATTAATAAACACTGGACACAAAAGTTTTAGAAGCAAATTCAGAGATTCATTCCAGCAAATATTAGCCAATTCCCTCCTTTTCTTTTTTTTAATCTCTCTCCCTGTCAAATCCTAACCACAGTTCCCCAAGATGAAGCAGGCTATTTTAAAATAATTAAAAGTTTCTGCCTTTGCATGACTTCTATTGACACCACATCTGCTTGAGCGTGGTAGGAACCAGCTCCAAGCCAATTAAAAGGAGATGGGTGCATCGTACAGCTCCCTTCTCTCTCAATGAACTTTTGACCAAGAGGGCACTGTATTGATGAATTTCATTTCTTCCTAATCTGCTTGTACTCTGCTTGATAGCTTGGAGCTTTGCTCTCTTCTGTTTCAGTACAATGACCCTGCTCTTGAGAAAGCTGCGAGTTCAAGGCAAAGCAAAGATTTCAAGTTATTACAAGATGTTGAACACACAGATTTCTTCTTGGCTGTCTGCAAGATGTTGCCTTAAAGTCGAGAAGGGCTCTCACCCCATAGAAGAAGAAATAGTAAGGCATTATTTCACAACTTTTAAGGCAGTAACAAAGAAACAGAGTTTAACTCAGCACTACATAGCTAAATAGAGTCAGTCCTTCAGGGTGAGTATATGGAAAGGAACAAACTAGCTACACCAAGGGGTTGCTTTAAGCGAACACCAAGTGTGCTATGTGGCTTTTAAGAGCCACAGGTCTTCAGGCAACTGCTCATACACTGGTCAGTCAAGTCAGAGGTCCCTTTATGAGTAATTCTACACATATAAAGACTAAAAGGACATTTCCATGGGACTGCTTCTTTTTCTGTTTCTGGGATGGTCCCACAGGTATTTCCGCAGAGGTCTCAAGCTGCCAATATGCCAGCCATTATGCCAGTTCTGTAATGGCTTGTCTTGAGCAAAGTCTAGTTTAGCGAACAGGGCCAAGGGTGCAGTGTTGCAGGATGCACACTCTAACCTGCTTGCTGTTATGCTAGCCAGACAAAATTGACTTGCTTTTTGGCCTTGTTGTCAGATAATGAACTTTGGTCAACAGACAGTGTTAGCCTCAAATAGATGTTCCTTGGGCAACAGGGAAATGTTTCTTGTTTATTTTTGCTAGCACTTGGGTGCTAGATGTTAATTAAGATATGCAAAAACAGAACAGGGCCTGCACCAGATCCCTTCTTGTGAACAGAATAAGATGCTGAGAGGAAAGCAGTTTACGTATCTTTCAGGAGAAAACCAGAGTAACAAAAATTGATCTTCTTAAACACAGCTACAAGGAAAATCCTGACACTTACATCTTCATATTGGAAAAGTCCTTTGCCATTCAGAGACTGTACATTCAGGATCTAAGTGATCTAAGGTGGAAATAAGGTTCCAAAACTAGTATACCATGAATTTCCATTTCCTTAGGAATTTAATATTTATTAAGTGGCTTAGCTTTGAATTGCTATGACAGTATCACAGCATTAAAGACTTGGCAGTCTGGATAATATAAACATAACTGCTTTCCCCAAGAGCATCTTTGACTAGTACCTGTTCCAGTCTATTTTAATTTTTGTTTAATCATGACACTCTCTGCACATAGAGGATGTGTCTTTGTGGCACAGAAAGGAAGTAAGCATGACCTTTATCAAATAAAAAATGTGCATTGCTACTGCAACAAAGAGTAAATGTAGATGAAATACAGATACTTGTATTTACACAACATCTGGAAGACAAATACTGACCAAATCTTTTTATCACCACTGCACCACTCCAAGTTAATTGGAAAGACAGAAGGACATCACAGAATCTCATCAAAGGGATTTAAAGATGTCAGTCTGAGTTTCTAAACTTACAGTGAATTTGGCACCTAATTTTTTTACTCAGTCTTTTGGAGTTTCAAGATAATAGAAAAGAAATAATGGAATGGATAGGATAATTTAGGAAGAAATTGTGTTTGAAACTGTATTATCAAATAAATCACCCTCTGTGGGAGAAAACAATAGAGTGGGACCTTGACTTTACCAGTTGGATAAAGATAAGTATTCAGACTGAGACAACTAAAGCTTAGGAAGATAATAGCTTGTCCATCAGGGGCAATGCTGCCAATTAATGTTAATAGCAGCATATAGATCTCCTCAGTATTGCCATTGGGCATGCTGGGAATATTATTAACACCAGCGTGGCCAACTGTTATTAAGGAATTGGAAGGGCAAAAGGAAATAAGGAAGAGCACAAGAGAGGGAAGATCTCGCTGGAGATGAAATTATTTCCTCTTATTTAATTAAGCAGCATTTTTTTAGGTCCGAAACAGAACAAGTGTGTCCACATTTACTTACTATGTGCCTCCTCCACAAGCATGCCACATTTTGAAATCCAAGATCAGAAGAGATATTTTGCCAACAGGAAAGCGTCATTTATGCTCCTTACTACACATGGCTTGAATAGTATGTTAATGTTACTACTTCTACCTTGTAACTCCATTTGTGTTTTAGATAAAAACAACCATCTTTTCCTCACTTGGACGTCTCCATAAAAGGAAAATATTGATAATGACATGGAGGGTGTGATTTGAGGAAAGCTTACCGTTATCTTAGCTCAGCTTAGCTCATCTGTTTGAAACTAAGGGGAAAAGACCTTCCATAATATCGTTCATTCTAGGTAAGGGAAGACTGTGCCCAGAGCTAGTTAGCAGGACTGATTGAAAAAAAAATCTTTTTTTTTCAGCAGAAATTATTTTTCCCTGCGTGGAAATCTCAGTATTAGAATATTCCAGTGGAAAAGAGAAATATTTTGGCTTAAATCCTTAAAGACATTAATTTAGAAATACTTCTATTTTGCCTTATGGAAATTGCAATTCTGGGTTAAACAGGAAAAATCAGGCACCCAAATTACCTGGCTTGATCCACCTAGCCACCCTTGATGACTTCTGGGGGGGTAGTGGCATCCTGGGAATCCTGACCTTGGTGCATCACAAAAAACAGCTTAGAACTTTTTCTGCAGAAGAGAATGACAACCCACAGCATCCAAACCATGGGGTGCCAAAAAATGCACCAAAATCATTGCCGAATACATACATTTTCTGGTTTGATTAAAATACCTAGTTTTCACTGCCTGGCTTCTCCATGAAAAAAAATGAAAAATTCAGGGGAAAGTAAGTTCTATTTGTGAGCAATAACACTTACTTTAGTTATTCAAATGATACACAAAGGTGTTTTTGCATTTCTTATTGTCTGATCAAGGTAGAAATACCAAGGCAAGACTAACAGAACATGCCTTGTATCAGTACTGTAGTAGCTGCAACAGCATTGCAAAAGCAGGGGAGAGTAGTAGAGTACTGTCAAAGTCTTTTCATCTCAAGCCTGGGATGATGGAGACCTTCTGACTTGTACAACAATTTTCTCAAAAGGCATCTCCAAAATGAGAGTCAGGTTTCATGTTTTCTTGAAGAATTTGTATGACTCCTGGTTTCAGTCCCCTCCCAAAATCAAGGCTAACAATTGAAAAGGATTCCAGCTGAGAAATTTTAAGAACTCTCAACGGTTTCATGAAAATAAGCAAGCAGAGAAATAACAGCATGCATTCCATTAACAAAGGTGAATGCATTGGCCTTACAGATAGAGTAATGCTGAGAGATGCTCTCACTTCTAGCTTGTGTTTGGATGTTTGCTCATGGCCTTCTGCATCCAAAAATAAATCAACACTAGCTGAGGGGCAGCTGTGATGTTCTTTCTCTCTACAAGCCCTACCTTTCCTTCTTCCATGCATGTGCCCTTGTGCAGATGGAGGCTCTGACTGCAAGCGGAGGGTTTTGCAGAGATGGTAGCGCATGTGTGTTTGTAGAGCTCCATGGCCTCAGCCTTCCACTACTAGACTAGTGATGGGCAATTCTGTGCAGCCACCAGCAAAAGGCAAGTTCTGCCAAAACATTACTCAGGAGCTCTTCTGGATGTATGTCCTTTTTAATAAGTCTTAAAAAGAAATTTATTTTGCAGGGCACTCACCACAAGTGTGGGAAGATTGAGCATGTCCATTCACACCACTGACGTGACCAGTGCCAATTAGTGCCATGGCTAACTGGCTTTCCAGCCCATTGCTTGGCCTTCCTGGTAGGTAAGGCTCTCCTCCTTCCTTCTGCTACTACCCTGTTCTGAATTTCATTTCTCGGCTCTGGTTTGTGAACAAGGATTGCATCATTCAATCATAACAACAGTTAATTAGGAATGAAAACCCACTCAAATTACAACAAATCAAATTACTCTTAGGACAAAAATGTAGCAGTGACTATTGCAGTAAAATATTTGAGAAATACCTCTTGCCAGTTCAGTATTTATAGTGGCCAGCAGCCACTGTAAATTCCCCAGTATAACAGGAAACAAACAGCGTGTGTGAAATGATCTCATCTCTTCAGGGTGCTGATTTTATGAACAGTTTTGTTGGTGTTTATCTTTAGACATGTAGATAGATCTACTGAACATAATGGGCTTCGGTTCATGAGACAGCAGGAAAAAAAAGTGAGTAAATAAAAAAAGGAAAAGGAAGCAAGAAATTGGCTATATATATAAAAAAAGAGAGAACAATTAAGGGTGGAGAAGATCCTTTTGTTTTGTGTTTTTTGGTTGGGTTTTGATTTTGGTTTTTTTTGCCCCTTGTGAATGAAATGTACTGGACTGTACTAGCACCATTTGTGGAAGTAAACTGTGTCCTTCATGTTCTCCCACTTGCCTGGGAATCATTCAGAAAGTCAAAGCAGCCCATCACCATGCAACAATGTAGGTATGCCCCTGTACACTGCTGTCAGACTATATGTGTGACAGGGAGAGATCCCGGCAAGGCTTGTGAAGTGAGTGGAAAGGGCAAGCTCAGGCTTTAGACAGGAATGAATGTTTTGGAGAACCATGGTCTATGATGAAGGAGGCACAGCAGAGAGGTGGTAGAGAAGATGGGAATGCACCAGTGCTTTGAGCCATAGGCATTAATGGGCACAGTTAATAGGGCACACAATGTAGTGTAAGGATGTAGAGTCAGGTCCATGCTCAAAGCAATGCATGGTATGAGATATGGGTGGTACAGATGCCCACTGTTCAGGTGTCTTGTATGCTTTCATCCACACCAAAGAACAACCACCAGGAGGCAAAAAAAAAAAAGAGGTTTAACCTACTTTACAGATCTTTGAGGGTGAAAAATTCCAACAGTGACTCATTTTCAGGTCCATCTGATTGCTGGCTTCTCAGCTGTCCCTCCTTTGAAGGAATAAAAGCCAAAGAAAAATGTAGAAGAGATAAGCAGAGCTCCTTGCAGGAGCCAGGTGAGTTTGGACAAAGGTAGAGGTACAGGGAGAAAGCAACAGAAGAAAGTGAGCAGCCTCCTCCAAAGGGACTGAGGTGGTGCTGGGATGCCAGGGGTGGCCATGAGATGCTCATGAGTGCTGGTGCAGAAACACTGGGGTTTATACCTGCAGATATGATAGCTGAATAAAAAAGGGTTGTGTTACCACAGGGAATTTCTGAATCTTTTTACCAGGAGTGTGTTCTCAGCAGCACTGAAAATACGGCTAGTCTGGAGCAGATGACAGCAAGTATAAATCAACGGAGGGCAACTAATTAACAACACTAAGGGACTCAGTCCAGTATTTCAGCTGTTGTAAGGTGCTGTGGTTGTTCTAGTCAGGGGATTGAGACTTGGTGATGAATTGACACTATTTTAAATGTTTCTTTGGTTTTCTTAGGATGTGTGCTGGGATGTGCTAGTCTGACCTCTCTGACAGGCTCTCTGAAGAGTAAATGACTGCGTGAGGATATGCCTATGTGGGGGGAAAATAAGCTTTCCCTAAAGAGAAGAGACTTTATTTTTAAGCCTGTGTGTTGAGGATATGAGGCTGGTATGAAATTGCTTTCTATGTCTGACTCTCCCGTCCTTCCTCAAGAACATCTGTCTGAACTGGTCAACTTCAGATGCATTTGAGCAAGGTGGCAGATGCCTTAGCATACTGGTTTCATGAGACCTGGGGCCCAAGCAGAGGGAGGAGACCAGTGTTGAGCTGTCTTTGGAGCATGTGCCTTGTCAGATACCAAAGAATCAAGTCATAAGGTAAAGCCCTACCATCTCTTCTTCCCAGACGGGAGTGGAGGAAAATCCTCTTTTCCTAGGGAAAAGATCAGGATTAACATGAGTATGCTAGAAAAAGTGTGGGTCTCTCCCCCAGGTTTCCTTCCCATGTCTGAGGGAGGGTGGGAAAGGATGCATGACTTTCCTTGAACAGTAATGTCTGGGAGCCTCAGACGAAGTTGTCTTTTCTTTTTTCTTTTTTCTTTTTTTTTTTTTTTAATTACTATTTAAACTTTGGATGGCTACATATTTCAGAAGACTTTGAGCATCCTTTTAGGAAATGTGTTTATGGAGGACAGGCTGTTTTACAGGGGTTTTTTTTGTGAGATACAGAAGAACAGTGTCCAGAGGATGAGATATGCTGGGGATTTTAAAGTACAGTTGGACTGAATGCCAGCAATGTTTACAAGTGCAGTCCCTAAGTGCACATAAACGATTGTGAAAGAACTTCAGACTAATAAGCACAAAGTGTTTGCTTGTTTCTTTTTTATAAAAAAAGAACACTGAAGGAAAATTAATATGATTGGGGAAAACAAGGAGATGAACTTGAATACCTTGCTGCAGTAAATGGATTTTGTCAGCTTTAATGTATGTGCCAGTGACACTTCAGGTATAAACGAGGATTTGAGAAGCTCTTAAATCTGAAGATGGAAGCTGATGGAACGTGATATTCTTCTTGTATTTAGATTAGGCTTAGCAACTACTAGGTGATCACTTAAACCCTAGCTGATCCATAATTTCTGTGGTTTATTAGTCCTTAATTTCTCCAGATATTTTGAAGGAATTGATTGTTATTTTCCTGTTAAGAAGCTTCACTGAATTATTTTTGGGTCAGCATCATTAGCTTTGGATACAGGTACAAATCAAGATCTCTGCATGAAGAGAAAAGATGACCATATTTTGCAGACAATTCTGCATTTTTGCAGACAACAAACAAACAGAGAGAACACTCATCTTCAGTGTAAACATTTCAAAGTAATTTGATAATAGGTCTCTCTGCTAAAACAAACAACATTACATGCATGTTGCCTCTGTATGATACCTTTACAGAGAACTGGTTACTGAAGATTCTTCAGGCCTGCTCTATTAAGATCAGTTTGGGTTTCACTGATTGTGAGACCCTTTGTTTTTCGCAGATATTTTCTCCGCATTCATAACATTATTCATGTCCTGAGGAGAGACATAAGGGGGTAAATACCTAGTACAACCTAAATGACTTCACTGTTTATTGGTACAGAATAAAAGCCTGAAGGTTTTCAGCATGCAGTGAATAGATCAATGTGTATTAGTAGCAGAAAGAGCCTCCCTGGTTGTCCAGGCTCATCCCTGCAGGCTGTAAGTTGTGACTGATTCAGTTACCTGTCCTTGTGGTTGGACTTATTTTTCCTCTCTTGCAGGTAAGTCAGGGTACAGGACTATTTGGAAGCACAGTGCTTCTTCACTGTTTTGTGGAGACAAATGCATGTAAATTGAATGATGGTGTGTTTGGGTAGCCTCCTTGGGCTGCAGACGCTGTACACAGAGATCACAGTCTACCCTGTTCAATGCCTTCTTCCACCTGGACATCACTGTATCCTCTGTACTGCTTCAATCAAGAGAAATATAGTGAGCAAAGGGTGGCTATTCAAACTGCGCCTAACTACAGTATTGACTTTGTCTGTGACAGGCCAGAGAGTACTCATCTCATGTGAGTGGCTCAGCTGGCAGATCTGGAGGTGGGTAATCCACAGCAGGGTGCAGCAGTGGCTGCCTCGATGGGGAGCAAGAGGGTAGGTGAAGGGCTGTAACCTTTCCAGATGGCAGAGCTGCTGCTGAGAATGGATGTGCAAATAGGTCCAGTGCCATGGGCAATGTTCACCCTTCTTTTGAGGCAAACAACAGCACATGCCCAACACAAAGCACATTTTTCATTTCAGCATATACAAATTTGCCAGCCAAGAGGACAAAGGGAAACTTTCCCTTATAAATACCTATCCAGGAGCAGGATCTGTCTAAGGCACTGGCCTACTGGCTCCAGAGAAGCATGCCTTCTGCCCGGTGAAATAAAATACAGGGTTAATTCCCAGTGCAGTGCTTAGGCTGCTGTTTAGATCTGAAGCACTTATTATTAGGCCCTTTAGTCTGGATATGAAAATGGGGCTGCCCATTTAGAAACTGCAAACTCCTTGGCTTTGCATGGTCACCTCTTAGGAGAAAGAATTGCTTCCTCCCATCCACAGCTTTCTGATCGTTGGATATCGCTGTCTTCCAGGAGAACTGGTTGAAATGTTAAGTTGCTGAAAATAAAGGAGGGGATAGTTCTGCTGCCTGGCACAGACTGTGGGTTTCTGTCCAACTTATGCTTCATGCTCCCAGAGAAGGTTGCAGCAGGTATCCATTGCCTGTGTGACAGAGAGCTGGGAGAGCTGAGATGCTCTTGGGACCAGATGCATCCAACTGGAGCACCAAAGTTAACTGAGAATTTTCACCTTGTGCTCTTTGTACATAGCTCTCCCGATGCTGTAGAGAGAGCTTAAGGTTAGGCTAGGTGAACTAGGCTTTTGATGAGCCAAGATTTCATGCTGAGCCCAGCACAGGGCACATGAGCACCACATTCTTTGCTCTGTAGCCCATTTCTAATTACTAAAGCTATTCACTCCTCTAAAGCTACTTATTAAAATAATTAGCTTAGAGCTCCTCTGTTACAGACTAGTCCTAGTAGTAGTCTTTTATTTGCAGTCGCTTAACATTAACAAACAAATTGCCTGTCCCTGCTCTTTGCAATGATAATCTAATGACAAGGACAGTATTTGCCATAAACTAGTTCCATGCTGGTTGCTTTCAGTATGGCTTCTATCAGATGAAAAGATGAAATGAGGTTTTGCTCTGTCAGCGGGAGGGGGTAACAGAAACTGGCTTGTAAACAAAGAACAATTATGCTGGGAATTAACTTCCAAGGAGAGGACAGACTCTTTCGGAATATAACTGATGGAAATTAATGCCAGGCAAATGTATAAGGTTTCTCACAACCACATCCAAGTCAATCAGAACGCTTGGTTTCCCTTGTGTGCTTTGCAGTTGAGCTAGAAGTTTGTACTTCCAGCAAAATTTTAATGTTTCAAGTCCCTGCTTATGCACATGGATTTTATGGCCATCACAGTATTGCTGTAGCTTTTTTTTTTTTAAAAAGAGTGGAGAAAAGAAGGAAAATTTTGAAAAAGGAAGCTAATTAGAGAAAATGGGCTTAATCTGGAAAACACAGGTACCTCTTTTATAAGCTTTTGTTGAGCTTTTGCCCACGGTAAATTTATACAAGCTTTGGATAGATGGTAAATCTCTGTTTGCTATGGCCTGCTTTAAGCTGGGAGCTTTCAGCACTACTTTGCTGACAGCTAAGGGTGCAGATGAGGTAATAAAGCCAACAAGTCCTGGGAAATGCCCACTCAGCTAGGAGAAACATTTCCTTGGATCCCTTGCTTTTCTGGATCCATGTAAAATAGTATTTATTGTTTCATTAAGATGCTTGGTAGTTACATCACTGTGGGTTTAAGAGGGCTGTTATGAGGTTTGATTACTCAGCTCTCTGCTGCCTTCTGTCTTGCCAGTCAGGCATTTCAGACCTCTTTCAAAAAGGCTTTATTATCACAATTTCATTTCACAGGTAGTCGCCAGCCTACTTCTGGAAGGTTTCATTGAAGAGAATTGAATGCTGATTGAAATGAACTGCCCAAATTGAATGAAGCACCTATCAATTGGATGGGAGTCACTTAGGTGAATTACTATTAAAAAAGCAAAAATCAAAGCAATGCAATCACATTTACAAACTGTGGTTGTATTTGATGGAGGTATCTAATTAGATGACCAGAATGTAGTGTTGTGGCTTGCACAATGCTGAGACTGACCCTGAGCAAACCCTGACAGCCCCACTTTTCAACAGGGTCAGTTCACATTGAATGTGATGGGTATATAGCATCATAGAATATCTCAAGCTGGAAGGCACCCATAAGGATCATCAAGTCTAACTCCCAGTGGAGGCAATTTGAATGCTTTCCACAACCAGAAAGAAACAGCTACCTTAGGAAAGACTCCAAGAGTAATTTGGGGAATTGTTTTTGAACCTTCCACATTTCAGAAGATGACAGCATTTAGAAAAGACAAATACAGTCGTCTTCTGTCAGCCTGAAGGTTTCTTCTTGACTTTATATTGGCTGTGTGTACAGCCTGAAGATTATTGTCTTCTCTCTAGATCACAAGAAATCCATCAGCAAATTCTAAGTATAAACTTGGTTCTTGTTGCGCTGTGGGTCTTTCCTTCTGAAGCTTGTTACTGAACTCTCCTCGTTACTCTGGTGTTTATATGTAAGGGGCTCCGCCTGAATCAATGACCTCAAGCTCAACATGAAAAGTCTTTTGCTCTGATGGGTTCCTCTCTGGCACAGGCTCACCAAAGAAGGCTGCTGGTGACAGGGCAGATTGTAATGTCCCACTACTGCTTGCTAGCAGCAGCATGTGTGCTTTTACCCCATTGGGGGCAGGAATCATCTGTCATGACCTCCAGCCTCAAACCGAGGCTATATCTTCACCCACCCTGTCCAAACTACACAGCAAGCACTTGATCTGGAGATGAGAAATACCTCTCACTTGCAGAGGCTTCAGCTGGGTGGTGGACAGCCCAGCATATGTCTCTGCCTAGACCTCAGTTGTTTAGGAAAAAGGCCTGCTATGACTCCTAGCTGATACCAGTCACAGTTTAGCATTAACATTTAGAAAGCCTCAGTTAGATCTCTGGAGTTACCCTAATGACACATTAACAGCTCTGCAGATCCATGTGCAAGGGAATTACCTGCCTAAAAAGTACTGTGAACATCTGGTCACATATGCCTTGTGTACCCAAGAGCTAAGACACAATTAGTGAATGCTTAATGTCTCTTCATCTCCATACCATCACTGTAAAAGTGCAGCAAATTGCATCTGCTGGATGAGGATGCATGGCTTAGTTGAAGAGGACGTGAGATCTTGTGTGAAGGTTTGTGTTAAATTCGTTATACCTCTTAGCAAATGTGCTGGAGTTGCAAGGGAAGCAGTCCTGGCATAGCATGGGGATGGACCAATGGCGCTCCTTCCACCTTGTGCCACTGAAGAACTGGGAAGTTGATTCTGCCTGGAGAAAAAAACAAAAAAACCCCAAAACAAACATATCCCTGCTAAATACTGAAATCCACCCTCGTCATTAGGACGGCAGTAATACCAGCTCCCAGGGAAATCTGAATGCTGAAGAAAGCTCCGCTGCTGAACTTCAGCCTTCCGCTGATATGAAGGAGTGAATTTCCTTTATAAATAACCAGAACAGCTTGCGCTTCCCTGAGACGATGGAGGTGGCAGTCTTCCCCATGAAGAAAGCAGTTTTACCATAGCGCTTATTTTATTGAAATACTGTGCTCTTTCATAAAGTCTACAGGTCAGGTTTGAGCCTGAAAAGCAGATGTGGTAGATAGATAAAATGAAATAGAGGTAGTAAAGAGCTCAGCAGTAACAGATGGGCTGAGCCCAGTCTCTGGAGGAAATTCAAGAGAAATAATCAGGTTGAAAAGTTGAACTAATGAAGAATTCTTGGAGATGCAGACAAAACTAGAGTCACTCAATATTTTTCTTTCTTTTTTAAAATGAAAAATTCAATTAAGATTTCTATACCTTAAAAAATTAATGAAAATGCTGTACTGGCAGTTTCTTTTTCCTTTATTAAAATAAAACTCTTCCTCTGAGCACAGCATTGTAACTACTGCAATTCTGAAAAACATTTGAGGAAAAAGTTTGTAAGGTCTCAACAGACTAGAGACAAAATCGATTTGGGGAAATGACAAATGGGCATTCATCCAGGAAACTCTGGCCCTTTAATGAAATGACTTAAAGGGCAGCACAAGAAAAGATGATCAGAGGCAGATCCTTTCGTAATAACTACAAATGTGGAGAAAAGATAAGAGTGAACAAATGTCTGATTGCTTTTTACAATGAGATTATTATTCTGTGTGATCATTAGATATGAATGAGGTCTTTTAATCACTGTAGCTAGGCCTGGTCATTGCCCATTGGGTAAATTCTAACAGAGATGTTAGTGTAATTTCTTCAATATTAATAAAGATATTCCCTCTCTCACGAAATAATTCACTATCTGTTTTGACTCGCAGTCTTGGCAGAACAATGGGATGACATTGTTTCTCAGCTTTTGGCTATTTCCTTTGTCTAGTAAATGAATGATGACGCCCTTGCCACTTTCAAATTTCTAGCAGAGCAGCACTTTACACTTTCCTCATTGAATCATACAATCATAGAATCATTAAGTTTGGAAAAGACCTCTAAGATCATCAAGTCCAACCATCAACCCAACACCACCATGCCTCCTAAACCATGTTCTAAAGTGCCACATCTAATAGTTTTTTGAACACCTCCAGGGATGGTGACTCCACCCCCTCCCTGGGCAGCCTGTTCCAATGCCTGAACACTCTTTCAGCAAAGAACTTTTTCCTAATATCTAACCTAATCCTCCCCTGATGCAACTTGAGGCCATTTCCTCTCATGTTATTGTTGGCAACTTGGGAGAAGAGACCAACACCCACCTCACTACAACCTCCTTTCAGGTAGTTGTAGAGGGAGATAAGGTCTCCCCTCAGCCTCCTGTTCTCCACGCTAAACAACCAGCAGCTCCCTCAGCCTCTCCTTATAAGACCTGCTCTCCAGACCCTTCACCAGCTTCCTTGCCCTTCTCTGGACACACTCCAGCACCTCAATGTCCTTCTTGTAGGGAGAGGCCCAAAAGTGAACGCAGTATTTGAGGTGAGGGAGGCCTCACCAGTGCCAAGTACAGAGGCACGATCACTGCCCTAGTCCTGATGGCCACACTATTCCTGATACAAGCCAGGATCCTGTTGGGCTGCCTTGGCCACCTGGGCACACTGCTGGCTCATGTTCAGCTGGCTGTCAACCAGCACCAGCACGTCCTTTTCTGCTGGGCAGCTTTCCAGCCACTCTTCCCCAAGCCTGTGGCCTTGAATGGGGTTGTTGTGACCCAAGTTCAGGACCGAGCACTTCACTTTGTTAAACCTCATAGAATTGACCTCGGTCCAAAGATCCAGCCTGTTCAGATCCCTTTGTAGAGCCTTCCTACCCTCGAGTAGATCAACACTCCTGCCCAACTTGGTGTCATCTGCAAACTTAGTGAGGGAGCACTTGATCCCCTCATGCAGATCATTGATAAAGATATTAAACAAGACTGGCCCCAACACTGAGCCCTGGGGAACACCTCTCGTGACTGGCCGCCAACTGGATTTAGCTCCGTTCACCACAACTCTCTGGGCTCAGCCATCCAGGTAGTTTTTTACCCAGCGAAGAGTACACCTGCCTAAGCCATGAGCTGACAGCCTCTCTAGGAGGGATGCTGTGGGAGACACTGTCAAAGGTGTTACTAAAGTCCAGGTAGATAACCTGAACTCAAGGTAAATTTGAACTACCTCTCTGCAAAGCTCATCCTTTATCCCTCACTTTCTTTAATTGTGCATTTGTTTTAAGATAGTTTGTGAAAACTTGAATCCTGAGCCATGCGTATATCCCAAGGGTCAGGCCCAAGTTTGTTGTGTATAGTCCCAGCTTGTGGAGTCATGCGATTACACTGCTGTTTCTGGTTGGCTTTGAGGAGATACAGTAAGTTCCCAGCTTTCATGTTTGTGGTGGATGCCTTAAAAAAATCAGCATTTAAGTCAATTATTTCTTCCCAAGATTGCAGAGAACCTGAAACTATAATTCTGAAAGTGGAACTTTCCCTCTGTATTCTTAGTAACAACTCAAAACAGTAGTGGGGATATATTGGAAGGGGACAAGGATGTGAGGCAGCTTCTTGTCTTTAGCACCTGAGATGGAAATAGTAATCTGGGCAAGTAAGAGATCATACCTAAGCCATTGGAAGTAAAGCTGGATACCAGGCATGCTGTTATCTGATGCCAAAGTGGCAGCCGGATTTCTAAGCCACCAGCAGTGTGGTCCAATGTGAAATGCAGATATAGGGACTTAATGTATTCCTTCCAGACTCAGCTGAACCCATAAATGGTTAAGTTTTCTCGGGGGTTTAATTTACCATCATAGGCTGCTGTCCATGGTTGGTCTCTGTCACACCAGTAACTGCTGGTATCTCAGGGACTACTGGATTTCTAGGTGTTATAGGGCCCTGCTCCATTCTCAGCTTTCCACTTTGCAGCTGCTCAGCTACTCCCTACAAGTAGTTACTCCAGCATCTCTTTGCACCATATTATGTCAGTTTGTATTTCCATATCTGGACATTTCTGATGCATATGACAACATAAGTGTCTTGTGCAGCTCTTTCTGGGGCCTCTGATAGTTGACAGATGCTGATTATTAATTTTTTATCCAACTGCTATTCAGTTTCATTCTCAAATGCATCATTACATCATTTGGACAGCCACACTAATTAGACATGATACTTTTCATGGTTTCCAAGCATTGCTTCAGACTGCTCCACTTCACTCAAAAACCTCTCTCTTATCATGCCAATCTCACCGCTACATTCCCTGCAACTACCTTCAGTATTTCCTGCACTTTCCAGTCCCAACTGGGCACTGAACTTTGAATCTACCTCTGCCCTGTAGTGGAAGTGAGTGAGAGATATAGTGGACATTGTCTCTGCATTATTGGCATTTGATATTTTGTGATAACAGCTCCTTCTATCAGCTCCCAGAAGGCACTGAATAATACTGCAAAAAGAGCCATCCCCTCTCAATACCTGTAAAATGGTCCTAATAAAATCAGTAATGGGATCTAGTATAAAATAACACACATCCATCTCCTACATACAAATAAAATGAAGACCTCCATTGACACAGTGGATGCCAAATTCATTCCATGCTATGGCTTGAAGACTGACCTTAAAGCATTATCTGTCCCTTTTCTTAGGATACTGCTCCTCATGTATTAATTCTTTTGAAGCACCCACCCAGAATGTGAAAATGTTGTGAAAGAAACACAATACATAAGTGCTCAGTTGATTTAAGGTGCAGAACACAAAAATTATGGGATTCTGGATATTGCTTAATTAAAAGGATTACTGGCAGCAGTGGTTTCCAAGGAGGAATTTCCAATCTTAATTGAAAAATCAGATGTACTGGTGGAGAGAAGTGTTTTTCTACCATAAAAGCTAATAGCAGCTCCCTTGCTTTACCTGACAGTTTGGCTTTGCCTCCCAAGGTAATTATGCTATTTTGCATGGATGTGCAGAGATAGTTCAATGCTGAGAACAAAATTGCCATATAGATTTGCTAAGTACTCACAATATAAAATAGCATATATGGTAGAACCCTATAGATCGTGTACCATAAATAATTTTTCCCTCCAGATGAGAGTGGAAAGCAATTATTTTGGGAAGGGACATTGTGACCTCAGAGATCATAGTCATATCGCAGCATTTGGAACCAGATTTTCTATTATGGTCATCTTTTTCTCCCTGAAGTCAAAATCATTCAATCTTAATGCATAAGTAGTAATTATTTCGCCACTGATGATGTTTTAACACATCATCTCTGAGCTACCTGTACTAAATTAGACCTTGCAAATGCATTTAAGTGTGTCAAGCTTCTACAATGTTAAAAGCTACAATCAACCAAACAAAAAAAGTTGCTTTAACTGTTTGCCCTCACATAAAGTAGACAGCATTAGGATTGGACTTCAATATCTCTGGATGGCTATTATTGAAGCCATCCAGGAAAGTTAGCGATCTAAATCACTAGATAGTTTTGGAAGCCCAAAAGAATTTCAAAAGTGTGAGGCTGAGTTCAGACCCAGCTCTGGGTTTTATGTTGTTCGTCCACTCATGGAGTAACTCAGCTTCAGATGCAATGAGATGGCTTTTTTATATATCAACATCAGGAACTGAACCAGAGAGGGTTAAACCTGGGAGTTCCTGCACATTAACCTACAGGGTATCATGCTGATCTATGCAGCAATGCCATGACCATTACCCAGTCCACTGAAGGCAACACTTGAGTGCAGACTCTATAACAAGAGGGCAGGGAAAAACATTTATGCTTATGCCGTGATCTCTGCACATTACGGTGCTTGATGTTCAAAGTGAGGAAGGCAATGGGATGTGTTTCCTATCTTCAGCTTCTGCTGTAGCCATTTTTGTATGTATTATTGGGACAGCTTGAAGGAAAATAGTGGGTGATGTGCTGTATATGAATGTCATCTGCTACTGGGATGCTGGTTTTATCCTCCCTCTTATCTTATGGTCATTATCCTTTATTTTCTTCCACATGGTTTTACATGCTGTTTTCACATTCTGCAATTTAGGTCTAGCTCAGGTATCAGGAAGAATTTAAGTTCTACTTCTTGATCAAGAATTTTAGTCAAGTCCAGCTCTCAACAACTGCTATTATTTCTAGTTGCATTTATTGTTATAACTAGATTTATTCATATTTTCTATTAAAGTGGAAATAAAAGTTTATTATATTTCCTTTAAAACCCCTAAAAGGTGCAACTTGAGTCTCTGTAAAGTAGATGAAATGAGAAAATAGTTAATCTCTGGATGCAGCAACCAACATAGTGTGAAATTCAACTCTGTAATGGCAACAATGTAATTCCATAACATTCCAGCTCTTTATATAGATAAGCTTTTTAGCTACAGTTTTGTTCTAGTTATGCCAAAATCATATGGTTCTAATTTCTGTTAATGGAATGGCTGACTTTCTAATTGAGTTTTGTTTTTGTGAATAAAAATACCACTGCTACGTTTTGAGCAGTAGGGTTTGGGAACCTCTGCAATAGCAGATAAATTTTCCCCTTCCTGAGGAAACACTGCTAATGCTTTACTTTTGGAAGAAATTAACCCAATGAGGAGTGGCAGGAGTAAAATGAATAAACCACATGAAACAAAATGAGTCAAATGAAATTAATGAACTAAAAGTAGAAGGTGGGAGGAAAAACACTTATTTTATGCGACTGTGAGCATGTCTGAAGCTTCCCCATGGTGCTGTGAACAAAAGGGGGTGGGGATGGACATGGAGGCTGGGATTACTGCTTTTGCAGGTGTGCTCAGTTCCCAAAGGCTACAGCTCATCCTTTTGTTATGCCTGGAAGATGCACAGTCTCATTTTCAAACTGGCAGCATTTCCTCTTAGAATACAGAACAAAGATTTTCAATAATGTAAAAAGGAAATTAATTTCAGGTCTTTTCAACTCAAAACCAAACAAATGGAGCCCTTAAGAAATCAGGTACCTCTAGCAGAGTTCTTTTTGCCTAGAGTTATCCAGGTAACAAGGCTCATCAGACCTGCCACTGAAACTCTTATTTGTGTATGTGTAACTTGGAATAAACAGTTTTTCGAGTAGCAGAACTGATGAAGCCTTGTTTCCTAGGGTTTTTTACCTCCTCTTAGGCTGCCCTGCATCATAAATAAGTTAAGCTCCCTTCCAGACCTCTCTTTAATGCTGGGTAATGCATTACCTGGCAAAGGCTACAATTCAGTTAGAGCATTGCCCCTACTGATTTTTTCACCTGATCTTGCTGGTGGTCAGCTAGTGTCAAACATGGTGTGAAACAGCCGAGTGTCCCTCTCCTTTACTTTAGAGAGAGCACCATACATCTGCTAGATTTAGTGAAATCTGGGAGTGCTGAACTGTTCTCAGATCTTCTTTCCTTTTTCTGTGCTGGAAATTCAACAATAGCACTGGATGAGATGAACAGGATCGTTTCAGAAGTGTCACTAGATTACAAGTATTCCAAGGAGTTTGTAGTTACTCCAATGGCAGAGGAAAATCCTGAATAGTTCTCACCTCACCGTATGACACATTATAAGATCTGTACTAATGCTGAGACCAAAGTTCTCATGAAGAAAAAGCTCCTCAGTCTCTAAAATATGTGACTCTCCTTCTTAACCAGTTCTGCATCTTCTGTGGACTTTCAGATGACTGGATTAAACTAAGATCTTTGCTCTTTGTCCAACAACACCATGTAAAGTGAAATATTGGTATAGATTTTTATTTAATGCAGAGGATATATCTGAATTGACTCAATAAATCTGAATCTAGCATATGAATCAGGTTTACTCTAAAAGAAAACTAGATATGGGTGCTCTTAGCTGTTAATTTTAATTGATTATAGTAATACACTGGATTTTAATGTCATTTCTCTACCCTGCAGTGGGATTTTTTAGATCTCTTCTACAGGTTTTTGCTGTTTGATCTCTCCTAATCTTGGCTCTTTGATCTACAGAAATGAGTTGAAGATGTCCAGTTACTTGAATGTATGTGAGCAATAGTGCTATTGTATCTGCACAGTCTTGCAAAGAGGTCCTGAAAACTTGGCTTAACTTGGAGTTGTAAAATCCTAATGTTTGATTGTAAATATGTTATACAATGATTTATAAATAAACTGACCTTTTTTCTCTATCTATCTAAGGTGAGAGCCGGACCCCCCTGGAGCTGCCAAGGGTGACAAAAGCTTGTGATAATGAGGGCAAGAGTAAGTAGGGACAAATTGGGGCTCAGTATCATGCCATGTCACCATTCCTGCCAAAAAGACAATTATCACTGGTCTTTATCAAGGTGGATGGGCCACCTATACGTAACCCAGAAAAGTAACATGTATATAATTATATATGTTCAATAAATAGCCCCTCTGCTGTTTGCTGTTAAAGTGACTGTTGCTGCCTCCAAGGCTGAAGCACAGTTTCTCACTGGGACTAGAAACTGGAAAAGATGAGAGACAGGTTTTCTTTGTCTGTTTCTTTTTCTTTGTCCCTAGGCCTTTGCCTCCCCCAAAGTTGCTCTTGATGTCTTTGCTCATTTTCCACTGTATTTTGACCTCCCCATTGTTCTGCCTGAAAGCTGCAGGTACTGTGTTCCCCTCTTCCCAGAATTTCAGCTTTCTTTATCCCAGCTACCAGGAGTTTATTGGAAGTCTTCTTTGACATTTAAAACTATTTCTGTTTCTTCACCTTGGCAGTATCTGTGATTTGTTGACTCATTCCTCTTCCCAAGCTGTATGATCTAGTGATTAAGTGAAGGTAACTGCCATAGGCTTTATCTCCGTTTGTTTTACGGAAAGAGAGGTAAAGGCTGTTGGGCTCAAAAGGAGGATAAATGTACCTATAGCCTGAGATTAACTTCATCCAGAACATGTTTTTTTGTGATCTGTTATTGTGACAATTCAGTCTGTAAGCACTACCTGAACTACCTGCACTGTCTGAAGTGGAAGAAAGCGTTCCTGATCTCTGCCCATGTCAGAAACTCACCTCATCCAGCACATCATACTGTGAAAGCACTGAAGACCAGGACAAAGGCAAATGTTTATGCACTTCTGGGCCAGAGTCTTAACAATGAGATGGCAATATGTGATTGTGACTGACCAGAAGAAGGCTCAGTGGAGCTGGGCGAGGGCAATGTGCCTATGAAGCTCAGGGAATAATGCAAGATGTGACTGACCACAGCTGTTGCAAAGAAAGTTGACTTCATCTCAATACAAAGGGGACCCAAGGGTGGCCTTTCTTTGGTTAAATAGCTATCAACAGTTGCGTGGATCAATTGGTGGTGTCAATGTTTCTCCCTGAGCTTGTTAAAAGAGTGTGACTGTCTCCCTGATTTAGCCAGACCAGCATTGGGGGTGTGAATGTGTGGCTCAACCCAACATATAGTAAAAAACCTACACAACTAGCAAAATAATTTGAAAGACAACAAAGGATTTGAGCTGGCTTCAATCCACGTATTCCTTCCTGGAGATTGGGCACGGCTGGTGTCATAATGGTCAGCACATTACAGAGACCAGTAGTGGGAATCATGTTGGTATTGTGATTGGACTGTGTATTGCAATTGCTGTATTTTGCTAAGTGTAACATACATTTGTATTATGTTTTCAGTATATCTTGTATCACTGCACTAAATCAAAAATCCTATGTAACATCAACTATCTTCAAACAAGTAAATTTTATATTAAACATTATAGCCTCCATGTGTGGACTATCAAAAAAACCTGGTCTGACAAAAAAAAAAAAAGAGGAGGGTATTGGACCCTGACAGTGATGGGCAGACACTGTTATGAGACTTGAGAATTCAAGCTTATTCTTGCTTCTACAGCTGAACTACTCAGTAATCTTGGGCATGTTGCTTTGCTTCTCCTTCCTCTTGGTTTTTTGCCCTTAGTTTTGCCACAGGATAATTTTGGTAATATCCCAGATATTGCCTAAACCAGCCTAGTTAATTTAACTATACTTGCAATCTGCATACCTTAGTGAAACACAAACATAATGGTATAAAAGTGTTTGTATCAGTGCAGCTGGACCCATATGAGGACTTATGCTAGCCTGGCTATGTAGGCAAAAGTCATATTTCTAAGTGACATATTTTATAAAGCCAGTCTTCACTGTGTAGCAGTAGCATCTAGGATAGTAACATTGAGTACAGGTTGTTCACCACCAGCTAGATCACATGGTTTTTGTTCAGAGGGCTGTTTAGGTAGCAACAATGATATACCCACCCCGCTTGACCACCTTGAACCTGCAGATTGCTGCTGCCATTGTGCTCTACAGCTGCCAAGACCTTCTCCACAGTCACCTTCTCTGAAATAGGTGGATTTTCAGCTTGCTGTCAGAGTTTATGTGCAAAACTGGTGTTGTGGTATTGCCAGACAGACCTGTTGCTGACATCTGCCAAAGCAAAGGTCACTCCATTTGCTGGTTTTTTGCCCGTTACACACTGCAAGGCAGGATCAGGATTTAACCTTAACAATCAGTTCACAGTGACCTCATTCTGGAATGGTCTTGATTTCATATGGGAATGGGTCAAAGCCAAAATTCATCTCTAGCTCCATGAAACATGAGGTACAGTAAACTTCTCTTTCCTCCCATGGGGGACAAGCTGAAAGGATCCTGTATTGCATGTGTAGGATGCTTAATTAATTTAATGGGGAAAGATAAAGCAGGGTTGTGTTTCATAGAATCATAGAATCATTAAGTTTCGAAAAGACTCTAAGATCATCAAGTCCAACCATCAACCCAACACCACCATGCCTCCTAAACCATATTCTAAACTGCCACATCTAATAGTTTTTTGAACACCTCCAGGGATGGTGACTCCACCACCTCTCTGGGCAGCCTGTTCCAATGCCTGAACACTCTTTCAGCAAAGAACTTTTTCCTAATATCTAACCTAATCCTCCCCTGATGCAACTTGAGGCCATTTCCTCTCATGTTATTGTTGGCAACTTGGGAGAAGAGACCAACACCCACCTCACTACAACCTCCTTTCAGGTAGTTGTAGAGGGAGATAAGGTCCCCCTTCAGCCTCCTCTTCTCCACGCTAAACAACTAGCAGCTCCCTCAGCCTCTCCTCATAAGACCTGCTCTCCAGACCCTTCACCAGCTTCCTTGCCCTTCTCTGGACACGCTTCAGCACCTCAATGTCCTTCTTGTAGGGAGAGGCCCAAAACTGAATGCAGTATTTGAGGTGCAGCCTCACCAGTGCCAAGTACAGAGGCACGATCACTTCCCTACTCCTGCTGGCCACACTATTCCTGATACAAGCCAGGATGCCGTTGGGCTGCCTTGGCCACCTGGGCACACTGCTGGCTCATGTTCAGCTGACTGTCAACCAGCACCAGCACGTCCTTTTCTGCTGGGCAGCTTTCCAGCCACTCTTCCCCAAGCCTGTGGCCTTGAATGGGGTTGTTGTGACCCAAGTTCAGGACCGAGCACTTGGCTTTGTTAAACCTCATAGAATTGACCTCGGCCCAATGATCCAGCCTGTCCAGATCCCTCTGTAGAGCCTTCCTACCCTCGAGCAGATCGACAGTCCTGCCCAACTTGGTGTCATCTGCAAACTTAGTGAGGGCACACTCGACCCCTCATCCTGATCGTTGATAAAGATATTAAACAAGACCGGCCCCAACACTGAGCCCTGGGGAACACTGCTTGTGACTGGCTGCCAACTGGATTTAACTCCGTTCCCCACAACTCTCTGGGCTCAGCCATCCATACAGTTTTTTTACCCGGCGAAGAGTACACCTGCCTAAGCCATGAGCTGACAGCCTCTCTAGGAGGGTGCTGTGGGAGACACTGTCAAAGGCTTTACTAAAGCCCAGGCTAACAACATCCACAGCCTTTCCTTCACCCACTAGGCGGGTCACCTTGTCACAGAAGGAGATCAGGTTGGTCAGGCAGGACTTGCCTTTTATGAAGCCATTCTGGCTGGGCCTGATCCCCTGGTGATCTCACTCAAGATGAACTACTCCATAATTCCCCCCAGTACCAAGGTCAGGCTGACAGGCCTGTAGTTCCCGGATCCTCCTTCTGGCCCTTCTTGTAGATGGGTGTCACCTTGGCAAGCATGGGCAAGCAGTCTCACCCTAAAGCAAATTTAGGGTGAGAACAAGACCCTTGCATAAATGAGACAGGGAATGCACACACCTCATAGTTAAAGATGGAGCATTCCTTTAATGGCAGGCATACAATGTTAATTTAAGCACTCAAAGCGATATTGTATAAGTGGGAGGGCAAAGGGGCACCAAGTTCTCATTCTCTTACTTTGTCTTTGCATGACACAATATAGTAGCTGGATATGTCTTAGAAACTTATAATTAAATATCTCTGCAGAATATATGAAGGGTCTGCTTGAGCTTCTTGCATAATTCTCAGAGAAAGGAGAGGAAAAATTCCTTTGAAAATACATGAGGCAGTGAATCTGTCCTCCCTGTGTGCTAGAGCTCCAGCAGAGCTGCCAAGGCCCAATGTCACTGAAGGGATATAATACTTGAAATACAGCATGATCAAATAAAATATGCAGAAACCAGGCACAGCCTTAGGCTCATTTCATTTTAAGCAAACAAATAAAAAGCTGTAAGGGCTGATCAGGCAGTTGGAAATGGCACAGAGAAAAAACAGCATGGAGAAGAAAGAAAACCTTTGATTCAGGAATTGGAGGTACCCAGAAGTAACTTCTGTGGCAACAAGGCATGGATATCATTTGACCCAAGCTTATGGACCACCCTTTGTGGTGGCCTCTATGTTTCTGAAGCTGCAGAGCATGTTATCCAGAGCTGTCTGCTCAGGCCATGCTCTTTCAAATGTATCTGTATGGGTGGACCTGGTTGCCTGTAAAGTTCTGTTGCATCTGTTAGGGCTGCTTGCAGGTGTGGGGTTACTGTGTGCCTCTGTTCATCCATTATGAAGAAGGAAGGCATGAGTCATTTCACCTGCCAGAACACCCCTAATTGTAACTGTGAACTAATCTCCAACCTTGGTGCTGTACCAGCAGATGCAGTCTCTCCAGCATTTTTGAGCTCAGAAGGGAAGCATGTGCTTATGGTGAACCCTTTGGATGGCCTTTGTGATCCCTTGCCATCTTCTGTGTTTTGCCTTTGTGTGTGCTTGCCATCCAGAAAGCAAATGCAGAGGTACAGTTACGCCTGTGACAGTGAGCAAAATGTGTACCTTCATCAGGTGCAGACTGGTCTTATGGTTTGGGCTGTCCCCCCACCACACTCCTCAAGTTGGTGATTTAAAAGAATTGCCTCTCTCTCATAGTTCCTTTGCTCTGGTGAGCTTTCTTGTCCACCTTCCTTTTTGGACCAGAATGTTGCCTTTGGTCTTCAACAGAAAATGAATAGATTAATTAATATCTCAAAACAAATAGGCTTCTTTTATTTATTCCCCCCCACACCTCAGTTACTTGGAGCTTTTCCAGGAGCAGAAGTTATTCCAGTTATTACATCTTTTTACGCTGATCGAGGTTTCCCATCTTTTTGTAGTAGGATGAAGAGCTGGGAATATAAGATTGTTCCCACCAATTTCTGTTTGGTCTTCTCTTTACCACACCGCTATTAAAAGACTTTCACTATCCCTGCAGTTGGCTACAGTATAAAATCACTTGCTGCTCACAGTGCTCTACTGTTCTTTCCCAGTTTTTCCTGTATCTTTTTTCTAGAGACTCAGCAACAGGGAGAGATAGTTCACCCCAGGAATTTGGTGGGCTGCAAAACTAGAGGAAAGACTTTATCCCATAAGGGCACATAGGATAGGGACATTTTTTTCCAAGCTTTTCATTTAGTCTGTCTCTACCCAAGGAGTTGGTAAAGGACAAAACATAATGTCACACCCTGTTCCTATACAGAGGGGTTTTTTTCTGGAGCACAGCAACAGGCATTAGTCTAGGAAAGGCTGAGAGAAAAAGAGGAAAAGCTGCTGTGAACTGCCAGTCCCCCATTAGGATTGCTGGCTCTCAGGATTTTATGATGTACCAGTAGTTGAAGGTCAGCTCAGTGTCCTGTCGTTTTAATACAGTGTTTCAGTGAGACCCTGAGCTTTCATGATTAAACAAGGCAGTCCTCCCAAATCCCCATTTCTGGACTGGGTGTGTAAGAAGTGGTAAAACATGTTTTCCTGGTACCAAAGGACTTCAAAACTGCTGGGCATTTTTAAATTGCATGCTGCTGATGCTCTTTCATCAAGTGAAATAGGAGCACTTCCCATTTGGTAGACAATGGGAGTCTTATCACTGCTGTGTTAAAAGCAGAGTTATGCCAAAGCTGAGCTGTTTTGAAAATCCCTCCTTGAGCTCCCAAGGTTTAATCTCCTGGTCTTGCAAGTAGTGCCCCATACATTCGTCCAGCCCATCTCTTGCTTTAAAATAAGTTGTCCTTTTGAGTAAGCTTGTGCCTCAAATGTGAAGTGATGTGGGGATGAACAAGAAGGGCTTACACAGACTTGGAAGTCACCCTTTCATTTTTTCGCTCTATTGTCATAGTAACAACAATCTGCCCTTTATGTCGTCAGAAATGATCACTGTGTGTTAGCTATACTTTACAGAGAAGGATGCCACATTGTTTATCTGGAAGGATGACAAAGCATGAGAGATAATCACAGTGACTTCAAAAACCAAAAGCACAATTTTGTGCATGGTGCCATTTCTGGTTTGCATTTCACTGTATACCAGTGGCAGGAAAAAAGACATAATTAGTGCCATAAATCACGGACTTCCAATCCCTTGAGAAACGCAGCAACTGTAGAGTTTTAGTTGACATGGTGATATTTAAAAGCAGCAATATAGGATCCTGGAAGCCATGGTAACTCTTACTGTACAGAGATACTATAATGTAAAGCATCCTGTGGTAGCTCGTTGACAACAGGGCTCTACAGTCTTTGACTATAAAAGCTACAGGTTCAGCGGCTAAACTGATTGTTCTATTATGCAAGCAGTTGCATCAGCCTCTACATACTGTCCAGTACAGGCAGGCTCCACTTTGAACGAGGACAATATGTTATGCCTCTAAAGCCGCCATAGATTGCTCCCATCTTCGGACGGGAGAGGCAGTAGGCTTTGCTCAGTCTTTCACTGCTTATCTGCGGCTGATGGCCTGCGAATTGCACCAGTTTCTTTTCCTCGCGCCCAGAGCCCTTAGGCAAGGCTTTTGAATGGGATGCTAGCTCTGTAAGCTTTTAGAGAAACTGAGATAATGGAGAAGTTGTGTGGTGATATGGGAGCTGCCCTGCTGGGAAGCACTTGTGATGTGAAAGGCTGTCAAGGGCAGATGGTATTAGCTACCTGAGTGCGTGTTTCTGTGCACATGAGAATTACCTGTGTTGCCCAGTGCTGCCCTTCTGCAAAGCTGCTATCACAGGGGTCAGTCTATTGATGTACCACCTACGTCTTGTGGAGGAAGGTGGTCTGCAAGGCGATGCAGGGTGCAAGTCTGGAGTCCTGCACTCTATGCTGAGCTCCCCTAGGGGCTCACAGTGGTGTGCGGCTTTCTGCTCTCTGCTTGTGTCAGGATTGTAACCTGGCTCCACCGAAACGGCCCAGGCTTCTAGCCAGAGAGGTTTGCAGCAGGGATTCTGTCTCAGACTGCCGTGCAAAAAATTTACTGGGGCCCTGACCTTGCTCGGAGCTTCTAGATGCTAAAGAAATATAAAGGTTAGTAATAATAACTCATTACAGAGTAGCAAAGCTGTTCTCACAAAAGGTCCTAGAAGAAATCCTCTCTGAGGTGTGTTTGACCGGCTGTACATATCTCTGCCTAATGCAGAGCTGTTGCCGGCGGATTTGAGCAATCAGTAAATCATTTCGGGCCCTTAAAGCCACGACTGCCGGGCTGTGCTGAGGCTTCACAGATGTCCTTCTGTAGCCTGAGGGAAAACTGCATTATCTCAGTGGTTGTAGTGCTTCCCGCCTTGGGAAAGGTGGCTTTTGTTTCCCCAACAGTATTCAAACAAAGCTGAGTCGCATTAGTGGTTTTTTTGTCATTTTTTCCTGGTGAATGGATAAATGCAGTAATTTCAGATAGTAAGGCTTATACCAGTTTGAAGCTACAATGACAATACTAAAAACATCAATAGTTTTCCAAGTTTAGAGAGAAACAACAGCTTAGTATATTACTCTGTGGTTTTTCTCTGTTTGTTTTAAACATACAAAAAATGATTAGATGTTCCCAACAAATGTCAGTCAACGTCTGAATTTTTTCCAAACCTATCGTGGTGGTCGAAGAGATTCATGCTGTAAACTTCGTAGGGGATTTTTTGCCTTCAAAGAGGTGCATATTGATCTCTTACGGTGCCTATTTTACTGTGCAGATAGTCTGCATTTGCGTGCTGTTGTCGTGGTTGCATAGGTATGGACTTTCCCGTTCTTAAAGACAGAGAGGAAAGCTAACAGCACGCCACTGAGCAGGTGTACTCACACAGGGAGGCACACCTGCTAACGCTGTGGGAACTGTTTTCCCCAAAAGCAGGTTTCTTCGCTCGGTGTGCAAAACGCCAGACTACGCGCACGGTGGAGGTATTTTATTCACAGTTCACCTAAAGGACACTGAGTTTTAGTTCTTATCAACATCCCAATTGGTTGTGCTCCTTGACTATATATTTTATCACCCAACTTTTGGCATCTTCTGAGGCGGGATGTTCCCTTTTATCTGTCTCTCAGTTCTTCCTCAAGGATATAGTCTTAAAACTAATGCTTCCCTATCTCTTAGCTTCCTTCCCTGGCCACCAAATTCTGTTTTGCCAAGCTCACATGGTTCATAGTTATTGCTTAGTGGAAAATTCCATTTTCTTCAGAATACCAGGATCCTGTTCTTCCTCTTCTCTTTTCTCTTCCCCAGCCCCTTCCAGTTTTGCACTCTCATTTTGATCTGTGTTGCACATTCCCTGTGGGGAGCTCCTAAGCTATTTATCAGTGACCTAAGTGTTGATATTGGTAAGAGCGTTATCACTGAGATAAACAGAAGAGCCACACCAGTGCTTTTGACAATCCACCTTGCATCTCCCCTCTCCAATATAAATCTGTACATGGCTTTCCCAGTTCTTGTCTTCCTTGCACCATTTCTTATCAGTCTACTTTTCCTCTGCAATATTTATCTCCCATGAGCCACTAGCCCTTCAACTTTCTTTTCTCTTCTGCTTTCCAGGGCTCTTTACTGATTTCTTTCTTTCATTACATTAGTGTAGACTTTTAAGGGAGAGGTTGGGTCAGGAAACACAGGCTAGGTCAGAAGAAGTGGAAGGATTAGAGGACAGCTGAGGAACTGTAAACGTCCTAGTCTGAACCTAGACCTCTAGAGCTGCAGATACCACTTCTCTCCTCATGATCCTGGATGGTCTTGAGCAAACAGCTGAGGGTCAGTGAACAAGCACACTCCTCTGTCACTATCTATAAATAAATGACACTGTGTTGTGAGGCACCTGGTGAGTAACAGGGCTGCCAATGGCATCATCACTGCCCAGACTCTTTAGGCAATTTTGTTTTGGCTCTTTCTAACAAAGTAAGTGTGACTATAGCAGGACCTAGCAAACATGCAGTGTCCAGTGTTGACATGGGTAAGGTAGCCAGTGAAGACGCACCAGCAAGGATGCTATCAACCAGGGTGCAAATGCTTTCAGTAAGCTGGACATGTATCTTGGTGACTAAGGTGGCTGCCCCAGTGTGACGAGCCAGCAGGGCATGTACTGGTGTCTGAGACAACAAACTGGTTCTGCTCTGGGGGTGTGCAAGCTTGCAACGCTGCAGTGAAGGAGCAGGAAGTAGAGATTTAAAGCCAGTGCTGAAAGCTGTCCTTGTTTCCCTCGTAAATTCATACAAGGCTAATGTGCCAAAGCCTACCTTGGTTCTATTGTCTCCCTGCTGTATCTCTCAAGGCAGCACAGGGATGTTGGCATTTGCTGCCAAGGTGCCTCTGCTTTGCTTTGTAAATACATTCCTAATGTCTCTGGGGATGTATCTCTTTAAGAGCTTGGTTTTCTTTGGGTTAGGAAAGCAAGTAATGGGAGTAGCTGTGTCCTGCTGAGACTTTGAGGGGAATGGAGAGAGACAGAAAGCAATTATTCAAGTTAGAATGTGTGCAGAGCACTTTTATTATCGTTATTTATTGTTTTATGGTCCACAAGTTGTGCTGCGCTTTGGAGGAGGCAAAGCAAGCCATTGGCACAGCTCATGTAAATCACTGCAGCTCCATGACACTACTGGATTTACACCAGCTTGCTTTTGCTACATCCTGGCCCTCCATTTTGGCCTCAAAAGATTGCCATGTGCGTTTTAAACGTGAAAAACTGGGACAGCAGGCTTGACGAGCCACAAAGAGGGGATGGGAAGGAAGCAACCAGGCTTGCTG
>WEKW01025076.1:0-10015 GCA_013389905.1 Sula dactylatra | reverse complement strand
GGTTTCCTATTCGAGCCCGTTGGGTGATCAGTGCGACCCACTTACTCCATGTAGCATCAGTTGCATGATGTGTAGAGGGGACCCTCCCTTTGAACATCCAGCCCAGCACCGGCAGTCGAGGTGCCAGGAGGAGCTGTGCTTCAGTACCAACCGCTTCTGAGGCAGCTCGAACCCCTTCATATGCTGCCAATATCTCATTTTCAGTTGGAGTGTAGCGCGCTTCGGACCCTCTATATCCCCGGCTCCAAAACCCCAGGGGCCGACCTCGGGTCTCCCCTGGTGCTTTCTGCCAGAGGCTCCAGGTAGGGCCATTGTCCCCGGCTGTGGTGTAGAGCACATTTTTTTACATCTCATCGTACCCAGAGTGACCCAAGGGCTACTACATGAACTATCTCCTGTTTAATTTGTTCAAAGGCCTGTTGTTGCTCATGGCCCCATTCAAAATCATTCTTCTTCTGGGTCACTTGATAGAGAGGGCTTACTATCAGACTGTAATTTGGAATACGCATTCTCCAAAAACCCACAATGCCTAAGAAAGCTTGTGTTTCATTTCTGCTAGTTGGTGGAGACATGGCTGTTGTTTTGTTGATCACATCCATTGGAATCTGACGACGTCCATCTTGCCATTTTATTCCTAAAAACTGGATGTCCTGTGCGGGTCCCTTGACCTTACTTTGTTTAATGGCAAAACCAGCCTTCAGAAGGATTTGGACTATTTTCTTCCCTTTGTCAAAAACGTCTTCTACTCTGTTGCCCCACGCAATGATATCATCAATATATTGCAGGTGTTCCAGTGCTCCACCCTGTTCCAGTGCAGTATTGATCAGTTCATGGGAAATGGTAGGGCTGTGTTTCCACCCCTGGGGCAGTCGATTCGAGGTGTACTGGACGCCTCTCCAAGTGAAAGCAAACTGTGTACTTTGCTGCTAGAGGGTCTGAGAAAAACACATTAGCAATATCAATAGTAGCATACCTCTTGGCTGCCTTTGACTCCAGTTCATATTGAAGTTCACGCCACGATAGTCTACTGTTAGTCTCCACTATTAGACTTCTACACTGGCCATATGGGTCTGTTAAAGGGTGAGTGGGTCTTACTGATCACTCCTTGAATCCATGAATCAGCTCATGGATAGGAATCAGGAAGTCTCAGTTGGTGCGATATTGCCGCCGGTGCACTGTTGTGGTGGCGATTGGCACCTGTTGTTCTTTGACCTTCAGCAACCCCACAACAGAAGGGTCCTTTGAGAGACTGGGCAAGGTAGACACTGTTTAATTCCCTCTGTCTCCAAGGCAGCTATACCAAAAGCCCACCTGTACCCTCTTGGGTCCTTGAAATACCCTCTCCTAAGATAGTCTGTACAAAGGATGCACGGAGCCTCTGGACCAGTCACAACAGGGTGCTTTTGCCACTCATTCCTGGTTAGGCTCACTTCAGCCTCCAATACAGTCAGCTCTTGGGATCCCCCTGTCACTCCAGCAATATAGATGGGTTCTGCACCTGTGTAGATTGATGGCATTAGGGTGCACTGTGCCCCGGTGTCCACTGCAGCCTTATACTCCTGTGGGTCTGATGTGCCAGGCCATGGAATCCACACAGTCCAGTAAATCCAGTTGTCCCTTTCCTCCACCTGGATGGCAGCAGGGCCCCTCTAGTCCTGGTCATAGTATTCGTTACTTATTTCTTGTAAATGCGAATCAAAAGTCCCTTTATTAAGATCAGAAATAAAATCAGTGCTTCTACTCCTCTGTCTGGGGCACTGCTCACTGGAAACTGGAGCAGCAATTTTCCTGAAGAACCCCCCAAGTGACGGCTTTTCCTTGCAACTCAGGTACCCTTGCCTGTCACCAGGGTTGGAGTGGCTGCAATGCCTGTCATGGGGGTTGGAGTGGCCACGGTGCCTGTTGTTTTGTCTTCAGATCCAGTGACCTTCTGTTCCCCTTGGGGGTACTGAATAGTGTTGAACAGGGTTCAGTAGGCATGAGCCAGGCCCCAGCACGTTGCAATGATTTGTGTCTCTCTAGAATTGCCAGGGTGACAGCCTACTTTTTCCAAATATTCTACTAATATTTCAGGATCCTGCACTTGTTAGGGGTGAAGTTCCAAAACACCAGAGGTGCCCACCATCCTAGGTATTTGCCCATACTACCCCACATACCCTGCCACTCATAACTATCCAGCCTTGGAACAGATCTCTGGATAATATTCTTAAATTGTTTATTAACCTTAGACAAAACTGAAACAATTTTCCCAAGAAAAACCAACAGATGTATCTTAACTACCCAAGGATTTTCAAGATACTGAAAAGTTATTGTAATGAAGGAGGAGACATCATAGAAGAAGGCAGCGAAGGTGCCATTCTGTATTTCCTCCATAAAAAACCTCTCATAGGAGGAGGTATAATTGCTAATTGTCTCCATGAGGTGGTACCCGAAGTACAGTAACAGCTTCAGTACAAAACCCAAATACCAGATAAAGCTCAAGGCTGGTGTTTTAATAACAGGTCTCTCAGGCAAAACATTGCTAATCACTGCAGAGCACAGCAAACTACAAAAACCCAACACCAATCTTTAACATGTACAGCAAAAAGAAGAACATGGTGCAGATCAGATAAACTAATATTGAGAACAAATGAATCAATGCTGTGACCAGCAACTGTTATTACCTCAAACCCTTCGTGCCTCACGTTGGGTGCCAAAAAGGACTGTCGTGGCTTAACCCTAGCCAGCAACTAAGCATCACACAGCTGTTTGTTCACTCCCTGCACCCCAGTGGTATGGGAGGAAGAATCAGAAGAGCAAAAGTAAGAAAACTCATGGTTTGAGATAAGAACAGTTTAATAATTAAAATATAATAATAATAATAATGATGATGATGATGATGATGATGATGATGATGATGTAATGAAAAGCAAAACAAGAGAGAGAGAGACATGAAATCCAGGTAAAAAAACCAAGTGATGCAACTGCTTACCATCTGCTGACTGACACCCANATATGGTATGGAATATACCTTTGGCCAGTTTGGATCTGCTGTCTCAGCTATGCCCCCTCACAGCTTCTTGTGCCCCTGGCAGAGCATGGGAAGCCTGAAAGTCTGACTAGTGTAAGCACTACTTTGCAACAACTAAAACATCAGTATATTATCAACATTATTCGCATACTAAATCCAAAACACAGCACCATACCAGCTAGTAGGAAGAAAATTAACTCTATCCCAACCAAAACCAGGACACCCTGTTATGTGCATCTTTGCAAGAAACCAGGTGCTTATACCAACATGCTTCAGGTGTAAGAGTGAGTTGCTGGGAAGAGAGGACACCTCAGGTACCTTTGTTTTAGTGGCACTGCTTCATTACATGACTTGCTGTCTGACATTTTCTGCAAGATGGAGGAGGACAGGGACCAGCAGATGGGAGGAGCCTGACTTGCGTTTGGGGTTCTTCTGCAATGTACTTATTGCCAGCATGGTGTTCTTTGTTCCCTGTCCGTTGCTTCCCACTCTGCATATAAGTACTTTGCCAGGCACAAAGATTATTGCTAAATATTGCAGGCTGAGTTTCTGGTTAACATCACAGAACTTGGATGAAGCTCTAGGAAGCCTGCAAAAAATAGATTAGCTCAGGGAGAAGCAGAGCTAATGAACCTTAGTTTTCTATGGGTTTGTGTCTTGAGGTGCATCTCTCATGTAGGTTCACCGGGGCGTGGTCAGGGGGAGCAGTCATCATACAGCCTTTTCCCCAGCCAGGGTCTTAAATGGCCTCTTCACTCACTCTGCTGCTGATTCCTGCAAAAATCATAAATGTTTCTGAGGGCTCTTCCTTCCTGCCAAATGCAGCTGAAATTGGCTAATGAGCTCAGAGTTTGCAGAGGGAGGCAAAAAGGAACATACAGAGCATGTAAAAGGTTTGGAAACCAAACCACAAACCTAACCCTTGGTGAACACAATCATATGACATGAGGAGCTGTATTGCCAGTGGGTGTGGGAGGGGGGGCGAGAAGGTTGTTATCCTACCGTTGCATGTGGATGCCTCATCTGTGGGTGGCAAACTCTTAAAATTCAACTTTGAGTGGGAAGTTAAATCAGTTATTAGAAAAAGACTGCTATTCTAAAACTGTTTTGCTCCCTCTTGTGTCCCATGGTGTGACTAGGGGACCTTGCCAATTGAGAGGAAAATAGAGAGTTGGACTTTCAGATATTAAAAGCTCCCTGAGGCTGTCAGCACTCCCTGATGCCAGCAGGGCTTCCAAATTGATTTAGAATCAAATGAAATAGTAGGGGGAGGAGAGGAGGAGGCATAAATATTTTTTCCTTGCTAGTTTATTTTCCCCTTTCATGCATGAGCTAATACGATGGAAAGTAATGCAGCTAAAATGAGTACATTCGTTGGGAGCTGTGTGCTGTGTTGCTCAGAGTTATGGGTGGAAATTGCTCATCAGCATGTTGGGCCAGTCCTTTCCTTCCCCCAACTGTATCACCATGTGCTCTAAGCAGTGCTGAAGGGAACCAGCACCTAGGATGTCTAATGAACATGGTGGACTAATGAATACAAATCTAGTCAGATAGTGCACAGGGTGAGGGCCAAGTTCTACACCTGCTTTCACAATCATGACTATGGTTCAGAGCCTGCACCTGTAAAAGGGAGGGATGTCACTTGTAATGGAGGAAGGAACAGCAAAATAGCAGACTTCCAGCAGGACGTGTCATGGGATCTGCCACTTCCTTCAGGAAGCAAGAGGGTTGTTCAGGGTAGGTGCACCTTTGGCAAAGACTTCACTCCATACTCCTCCTTTCACTGCTTATTTGAGAGACCCTCTCTGTGTTGCACCTTTACCTTGTCTTGAGTACATTACCATGTGTTTCTTTTTAAGTTAAAAAATTATTGTAATGCAGTTCTCGCTGTTAAGTGCCTCATATTTTCCCATGGTGTGCCTCTCCTGCAGAGATTTCTCCCTGGCCTGTATGTTCTAAATGAAACTCTCATTTTGATGCATCTTCCATCTGCTTAAGTGTTGGCCATAAATAACAACATATTACAAAATTGCCTTCTTGTCAACACACAGATTGTTTATGTGTCATTTCCTCTATCCTTTGTGTTGCTGTAACTTCCTACGGAAGGAGGATTTATTGGTATAGCAACATTTGGGAATGAAACCAAATCCTATGGGGGTATGAAATAAATACAGTCAATTTTTGGTACTACATTTTTATTTACTTTTTACAAAATGTCTTCTTTCCTTGACGGCTTTGTATCTCACCATGTGGCATCCACTAGCTTTGCAATATCATCTGTTATTTAGGGTCTTATATTTCTAGAGTATGTTTGCAAGCTGAGTGTAGAACTGTGAACCACAGTCCCACAGAATTTTCGACTGAAAGCTAATCTTGAATTCCCACAGCCTCATTTTGGTGTCATATTGAAAGAAGGGCTCTATAAACTTAAAATGCAGGTGGGAGATTTGTCAAAAGTCATGTTAGAAAAGAAACAGAGTTTCTGTTGTCTATTTTTCTGAAATAAATTAGGCTATAAATAAGTACCCTTGACTTCAGTACTGCATTTCCTGTGCCAGTAAATTGCTAAAGTCCTTCTATTCAGCAGGGAATATGCTTTCTTGTGCGAATGCTCCCTTTCCTAGTGGCTGACTGGGCCTGGCTGATATGGCTATTGTTCAGCATCTGGGTGCAGATTTTTACAAAAACTCACAGTTCTCATGTTGGACACTGTTGGAATGTTGTTCCATCAGTTGAGATGCTGAAATATCATTACTAATGCTGTTAAGGACCTGTATTGCTGTAGTGATAAGTGCTCTTGTCCCAAAGAGGTTTACTATAGATGCAGTGGATACAACATGGGCACGGACTTAGACCATTGGGATGGTAAAGTTGGAGAGTTGGGTCTCAGTGACTGGTCTTTGTGCCCCTGGGCCAGCAATAGCAGAGCTGCCCTTGACGCCAGATTGTGTTTTTCCATGTGTTCTTTTTTGTAAAAGAAAATTTTTGTAAAATTTTCTTGAATTTTTACTTACTGAGGATAAGTATATGTGTCCTAAAGCTCATCCTACACATGCAAATGCATTTCCAAGCAGAGTTACTTCAAAATTGAGATGTTTGTCTTTCACTTTTGTACAAGGGTATTATTGTCCTGCCCTGCCATGGGAATGCGATTATGCTAAATAGGCCAGGCATATTTTTTTAGAGAAAGGACCTCATCTGAACAATGAATGCTCCTGGCTCCAGACTTCTGAGTTGGACCAGGAGAATTTTGATGATGATTCAAGAGCAAAAACTCTGCTGAGCAAGGCCTGCTGTCATTTCTGTGTAGACATAAGTCAGCTCTGAGACATACTGCTAGCTGTTTTACAACAACATATGTGACAAATTCACAGAATCTGCTGCTCTTAAGTTTTCCAGAGGGGCAGGATTTGGACTGCTTGTTTGCCTTCAGGTTTATTAGATCCTTTGGAGAATTGACAGCATGGGTATTTTTTTTTTGTTTTGTTTTGCTTTGTTTTGTTTTTTTAAAATTGTTCCCTTAATCTTCATTGAGCTTTTTTGGCTTTAGTGATGTCATGTTTTACAATTATCACTGGTGAATTTTGTGATGTAGAGAACACTGGCTTAACTTTGTTTCTGTTGAGATCTACAGTAAACCTTACAGAAAATCTCACTCTTCCCTTACTTTGAGTCAGAGCTTGCTTATACAAATGTATACATAGATTTGCTTTTTCTTGCATACATTAATTAGTCCCTTAAAAAGAGCTGATACTTGTCTTCCTTTGAGAGAAGGCTAGAAGGCTTCAGACTACTGGGAAGATGGAAGGTCACCACAGGGCTCTGCAGAATGTAGGGAGGGAACACACAATTTCGTCTCTTCTGTGACAGGTGGACACATCGTAGGAACCCCAACCTCATGTAGAATTTGCAGAGAGCCCTGGAGGTGCAGTCGAAACCCTGTGTGGAAGATACGCAGTGAAGGCAAAGCAAGCAGGGGAATTGTTTATGATCTTCTTCTCTTCAAGTTCTTTGAGGTTTTTTTATTCCTTCAAATGAAGAAGTTGACTGGCTCTACTTGTTTCTGATGAAAATTTGGCTTTTGAGATTTAACGACCTCTTCAAATATCTAAAGATGTTATGTCTTTTTGGAGTGTTTGTTGCTAAAAGCAGAACAAAACCTTTTGTTTGCAGTATGTTTATAACATAAAATGGGTATGTTTTATTCCTTGTATAAATTTATCTTTGTCTTACAGAAATAGATTTTGTAAATGAGCTTATGTTGACCAGAAAGTAAGTACCACTAACTGTAAGAGGCAAAAGTCTCATGTGCAAATTTGTTAACAATAGTGAAAAAATTGTAGTTGTAAATAGGGCTGATTTTTTTCCCCCAAAATAATATTTCAGTGCCTGCTTAATCTTACATTGGGATTCTAGGGAGATGTGTTACCATTGCTAGGTATATTTCTCCATTTTAAGGGTAGTGGTGATTATCAGAATATCAACATATTTAAAATAAGCTTCCTTTCAAAAAGAGGAGGAAACCCACCCACTATACTCCATGTTTGTAGTGATGGCACGGGAATTTGTAGGCTTATGATTCTGGAAGAAAAAGTTAAGGAAAATGCATTCCAACAGAAAAAGAAGGTGGATTAGACTTTCTGGTCAGGATCTGAAGTCTCCATGGCTGGTCTTTAATTGAAGGTCAGGCAAACATTGATCAGAAATGACATAGGCAAAACTGAGCTTGCCTTGAGATGGGAGTTGGCCCTGTAACTTCTTGAAGTCCCTTCCATCCCTGTGGGTATATGATAGTTACATGGACTATGGAATTTCCTTCCTCACAGCTCTTGCTTCTTATTGGATACATGTGATTTTTGTCTGCCTATACAGCAAATGAGTTGTGTGTTTTATAAACTGAGGACCCACATAGGGAGGGGGGAAAAAATAAAGGAAACAAATTGGATAAACTTCCCAAATAAAATGTTGGATAATTATAAATGTCTTTGATTATGGATGGGTTTACATTGATCATTTGTCCTTTTCTACTTATATGTTCTCATAGGGCTTTAGCTACATGATCATGTTTTGTATTTTTGCTTTAGGATCCATGCCTCAACCTGAGCAGAAGGTGACAGTGCTTGCAGAACAGGTAGCTGTTTACTGTTGGTTGTACTTCACACTCAGAGTCAGTCCCTGTACATTTTCTGCTGCACACTGTATCTTGCTCTGAAGGTAAGGCATCTTTTTTTTTTCCAGTAGATATTTCCAGTGTTGCTTCCTACAGCAATACTGAATACACTGTTAACTGAATTATCACTGTGCACTTCACTGTTATCAGCTTCATCCTGTAGCTGAGATGCCGTCAGAGAGGGGGACAAGCTAGAATCAATACAAAAGTCCATTTATTGTCTCAATTTAATTATTTGGCTGCTTAAATTCTTCTTTTCTTCTATGGTGTCAGACTGCAATCTCTAGACATCAGCAGCTGTTTCAAGTACTTGCTGGTCTTTGACAAGGTAGTTCAATGCAGGTGTTCAGAAAAAGAGGAACACACTGTTAAAGATCATGTAAAACTTGATGGTTGCCAGACATGATAAAGATGAAAATATCATGTTGTTGTTGAGTTGTTGCCTTCATGCTATCTTTTTCATGCCACAAAAGTCCTATTAGCCAAAAATAAAAGACCCGTGGTGTGGGTCCTATTGTGTTTCATTTTCCTTGTAGTTCTGAAATGTGACTCAGGGGGAAAGGGTAGTACTGCTGTGTGCCATTTCTTGGGTAGATGTTCGTAGTCCACACATCAGTACAGCAAAGTTGCAGACTCTGAAGCAAAGTGTGGGGAATACATTTGAAATGTTTCCTGTTGTTACTAATTTTCAGTAGACCTAATATTAGACCTGCTAACAAGTCTCTGCCCAGGGTTCACTGCATGTATTTTTTTTATTGTTAGCTAACCTCTATTAAGTGTTTGACTCTACAGGAAACACTGGTATTAGCATAGAACCTCGACCTGTGTAATTCATGAAAGTGCCCTTTCTGATGTGAGGTGGCAGGTTCTTTTACTACTGTGACCAGGTTCTGCTCAGCTGCCTTCTTGAGCAGAGCTTTTTGCTAAAGCCATTGATCTGTACTTCATTTGCTGAGTTCTGTTTATTGTGATTTTCATGGGTGGTCAGAGTTTGGCCCTCCTACTCCTGCAGTTTGGATCTGTGCATGATAATGAAAAACAACCTAATTGCACTTTTTCTGTCTTGGGATGGAGGCAGAGACACTGTTCTGAGGTCCCTTTTGAGCATGTTTTATCTACAGCCATGAAACCTAGGCTGTTAAGAACAGTGGAGCCATCCCCAGTGTAGCAACTAACAATTTTGACTTGGTAATTTCTGTAAGACAGTGAATTATCACAGACTTTGACCTGTCAATTTTCTTTAAATTGTTTCTATCTTGGAGAAACCTATATAAAAGGGACATCTTTATATTTGTGCACAGAGACAGCTCTTAACATGATGCAGATTGTGCTGTTTCATAGTGCAAAATGTGTAGCATTCATAGATTGGTGTATTCAATAAAGCTGTTGCTTTATTGGAGTCTATTTAGACCTTTGTAGTCCATTGCTATTCTGCATGTGTATCACTGGCTGAACCTGGTGCTTGCTAGCAGATTCTCTCCTATCTTTGCATGCCTTGCTGTCTTCCCACTAAATGAAGTGATATTTCTGTATGATACAGTGATGATAATGCTTTGTGAATGGTGTTTTTCATCAGTGTGTCATGGGCTGCTTTACAAGAGAAGTCTGAGTCGTTGTTCCCCTCTATTGTATGGGAAGCTGAATCATGGGGCTGTGAAATGCTTAGTAAAAGGTCTGTCATGGTGTGGCAAAACTTGAGTTTTAACAAACAGCTTACCAGACAATGTGTCTGTGGATATTTTGCATGGAGTTCCTGCCTTTTAATGGTCTTGGTTATGCAAAGTACAAATAAGTTCCCTGTTCTTCTTAATATCTGTGAACTAAGGAACTTTATT
>WEKW01025075.1:0-25605 GCA_013389905.1 Sula dactylatra | reverse complement strand
CAAGTTTTGATGGCAAAGCCAGAAATTGTATTCCAAACAGTCTGAAGGTGGTGTTTCTAGTAATCCACCTGGGTGAATCACTGTTTCAGTGGCTCCCTCAGCTGTCTCACTGACAGCTTTTAACTCTCATATGCATACTTGCATCATCATTAAAGGGTGGTTGTCTTCAGGCCTGCTTCCTCCCAGGTCCACATTCTTCCTCTGACTGGTTGAATATTTTGCATGATTATCTGTAACATTTCACCTTTTAAAGAGAGTTCATTAGTTTACTGATCAATCAGTCTGACTCTTTTTTCTAGACTGATACCACCAGCTTCATATAAGGAGCAGAAAATCACTGTATAAACTATCACTGAAACTCAAATGACATCTCATTCAACAACTGTGGAAGACATGAATTCAGAATTAACTGTTCCTTCTTTGACAGGAAGTATCCAATACAAGGCGCATGTCTGATGTTGTAGAATTTAAAATATATAAAAACATACCTGCAGGTAACTGCATACTTTGTCTCTTTATCTTGATTCTAACTGAGGTATCAAACAGGACCGGAAGGAAGGTGTGCATATGCTGTCACACATTTTTCATGTTTGATTGTGAGTAGAACCTATCATGTTATGTCTGGAATATATTTTTACACAGCTTTTAATCACTGCCTTCTAAATGTACTCAATTCATCTCTGCAATTTCACACACCCACCCATCGCCCCCCAGCCCTTAAATGATCACTGTTTAGGAAAAGGAAAAAACTTGATCCTGCTTAGAGAACTTCTGCATGTCTAAATAGAGAACACGTGAGCTTGTTTTACTTAGAAATCTTGGACCTCCTTTCTTCCAGTCCATCAATGCCAAAGTATCAGGACTTTTGATTTTTTCAAAGTGAAAAATGATTCACTTGATTGTGGACTCCCACAATGTTTAGTCATTGGCTCTGAAGCTTTAATACATAGAAGGAGATGTACTTATAAGTACAAAATCAATACTCTGTCAAAATTCTAACTCTTACTTTCAACAGGACCAGTGGACTCAATTTGAGGGTCCAAGCTCTATAAATTGACTCCAAAATGAAGAAATATGAGGATTGTCAGTGCCGCCACACAAGTTTTCATTGCCACTGAAAGGGTCCTGCTTTCTCCCAAATTCTGAGGCTTACTTTATGTCATTCTTAAAAGCACCTATTTTTAAAAATAATTTGTTTGCTACAGGATTTATCTTTAAAAGTAGATGATTCATTTACAATGGAGTAACACATTTCTATTTGAAAAACATTGGCGCTTTAAACATAAAACATGTATTTGTAAATCAGAAGTAAGTAGAACACTTCACTCTGGAAGAAAAAATGTATGGTTTTAGTTTTAAGCCATTAAACATGTGCTATGGTAGAATACACCACTCCCAAATTGTAAAAACAGGTTGTTTTATTTTCAACTGACCTTATTCAGTGCTTTGTCTGACCTCTTTTCGTTTCACATCAGAAGGAGAGAAAGGAAAAATTGTTATATTTTTACATGATACAGCCTATCATAAAACAAAAAATAAGTTGCCATTGCTTGTCCATACCACGTCTGGAATATTTCTGCCACCACCTTTTTCAGCACCTGTCTGTTGGCCAATCAGAAAAAAGCAAAAGGCCTCCAACTCCATGGAAACTCTTTCCAAAAATACTCCCAAGCTAAGGGTCTCCCTAATAGAAGCCAGTGACTGACAAATCTCTCAGCAGTTCATTCTGTATAACCAGCTGTGTTTTAACTTTTTTTTTTTTAAATTTGGTCCTACTGAGGTTAACAGCGGAAGTAATCAGCTGTTCAGTGTTCCTCCTTCAGCATTTGTTCCTCTTTCCAGAAGTATGGATGTCACATTCTTGAACATTTGTCTTTGTTTAGGACTATGACTTCTGGCAGCAATACACAGCTGTCTACCCTTATCTTGCACCAGACATGTTTTTAGGTGGCAGGCTGAGCGTTCCTCCAGACCGCAGGAACACAGTTGGCATAATCAAAACCACAGCTTGCAGTAGCTGTTAAAAAGGTAAAGTAATGTAAAGCTGTATTATGATAAAAGGAAAAAGAGAAGTAAATATTTATTTTCCTAGAGATCAGCATTTCACAGTTCATTGAAAGAGGCACATTCCTTTTTCAAAGTTAATCCCCTTGTAAAGAAAGAGGCTTCAATCTGGTATTGAACTTCAGTGCTGTCTGTGCCTGCTCAGATCAAACACATTTCACATGCTAAGAAGGAATCTGAGTACATGACTGGCTGTGAATATAAACATGTAAAATATGCACTGTAGGCTTGCAGCTAAAGTTAATCTAATGGAGATCATCTTCCTTACAAAGGGTAAAGTCTAACTGAGCTGCATTGACACAGGCTTAGTACATACAACGTAAAAAGATGCCATTTGATGCTATAAAGCATTTTTCTCACTGCCCAGCTATGGCAGTTTTACAATATGCATAAGTGCAAACAGTTTTTTTCAAAAACCCATCAGATCTGTTTGAAATATATTTTTCACAGAGGTATACAGGTAACAGCTAATGTGAGTGAGACTGAAGCATATACTTAAAGCAGTAGTTCCATACTACACAGGGTATAGAGGGATGGATAACTTTTCAGATATGGTACAGGGAGTGATAACAAGTGTAATTAATTTACAAAATAAAAGAAATTATAAAGCCACATGAATATGAATATCACTTACAGAACACGGGACAGAATCAATTTAGCGAAGAGCAACAGCTGAAGCAGTTAAGCTGAATGAAACTAGACAAAATTACAGCTAAGGTCTTGAATATGGACTCTTTAAAAGAAAACTCCTAATTTTAAGAATGAGACTAGTGTTAATTATGCTTTGCACAGTCAGGACACTTAAATTAACTCCCTAACACTTAAGGTTTGCTTTTCTTCTTTCAAACAGTATATGAGACATCAGTCCGTTTAAGTTAGAACATTACCTTTGTGACACAGATTTTCCACTAGTGTTTTAGTTATAATTTATTTCACTTCTTTCTCTAGAAAATTATGTAGGACTACACTGAGCTAATACACTAAAAAGGGTGCTTAGATTTCTTAAATTTATCACACAATCCGAAATCTTTACATGCTAGACTACCCAATCTCGATTATATTGCCACGTGCTACAATGCCAAATTTTAGCCTTGTTTTCTCTACCCTTGTAAGAGTGCGTCAGTCTTGTCTTCTTTAACTTTCACGCTTTTCCCATGGTTCTTAATTCAACAGGAAAAGGATTTCTTGGTTTTCTGTGCTTTAACAACATCAGCTGTATTATAGCCTTGCTTAAATTCTCATTTGTATACATTCCCAAATGCTAAAACCTGGAATGGCCTTTCTACGTAAACCACAGAAGACTCTTAATTCCACAGTTTGTTGACACCTCATTTCTTGTCCTTTAATACTATTATATAATATGCCTCAAATATTTTAATGGAATCGGGCAGTGAAAAGGCCTTTCTCTAGGCTTCCTGCAGAGATGTGAGCCTAGCCTATACGGATTTTTAAGGACTTTTATTACAAAAATATCACTACCTGTAAATCAGATTGTCCATGCATGTTCTCCGTTCTGAGGAGGAATTTCGATGAGAAACGTGACAACAGTGCAGAGCCTAACATACGTGCTGGTCCCTGGCCGAAAAGTTTCACGGCACACTCCAGAGCAACGCAGCCCGACAGCCGAGCTTGTTCTGCGGGCCCCCGCNCCCGCCGCTCCCCCTCACCCAGGGGGCTTGCCGGGCTCCCTTCGCCGCCCGCCGCTTCTTCCCCTCCGGCAGCGCAGCCCCTCAGCCGGCGGCAACCGCCCGCCCCGCTTCTCCCACAGCGCCGACCCGCTTCCCGCCCTTCCTTCTTCTCCCTCAGCGCCGACCCCCTTCCCGCCCTTCCCTCTTCTCCCTCCGCGCCGCCCCCCCACNTCTTCTCCCTCAGCGCCGACCCGCTTCCCGCCCTTCCTTCTTCTCCCTCAGCGCCGACCCCCTAACCCTTCCTTCCTTCTTCTCCCTCAGCGCCGACCCGCTCCCCATCCTTCTTCTCTCTCAGCGCCGACCCCCTTCCTGCCCTTTTCTACCTCAGCGCCTCGCGTTGGGCCACTGAGCGCGTACGTGGGCCTGTGAGTGGAAGAGTTTAAAAAGGCTCTCAGGTAACGCGGGCAGGGACATCTTTACCCCAGGCACAGTGTTTATTGGCAAGGATTGAATAGCTTTGCTCCACGTTTCTTCACCTTTGTGCAAAATCCTGTGAGGGCACCGTGTGCCTCACAGGCCAGATGCAAAAGCGTATTAATCACAGTGTACAGGGATGCAAATTCCTAATGAAGTTCCTTTGAGATTTTAGGCGATATTGAAGATGCTCACCAGTAAAATAGCAATCTGTCCATGAGTTCAGTTTTTACTTGTCTGGCTAGTGATAGATTAAAAAATATAGCTTCTGGAAAAGGAATAGTATTACAAGTGTTCTAGTAGTCTTGAGATAAGGGAAGCTGAACTACAGGTTTCTCAGTCTGAGGTAGACGGCCTCAGCAAGACCTTAGATCTTGGACTGAGAAGCATTCATATCTTCCCCATTTTAAGAAACAGTATTAGTTCTTTGTGAGATGCTTATTAGCTTTCTTTCCATTTTATAGTTTCCTTTCCTACTCACAGATGTGATAATTCTGGAAATTTGCGATATTTTTAAGTTTATTGAACTGTTGTTACTTGCAGCCCCTCAGTCATTTGTTGATGAAGTATTCTATAAAAGAAGGGTTTGAGTTATTATTACTGTTCTTTTAACAGTTCAATTTTAACAACTGTTGTATTTCTTCTAGACCAAGTACCAGTACCCCTGCTAGCAAAACTGAAGGTGTATGAGCTTTTCCATTGCACTTCTACAGTTTCCTCCTAGGAAAATCCTCAGACAAACTCTTCCAGAAACTTGGAAAAATGGTGTTTGAGTACCGTTGACACTGCTTGACTATTTCATTATGTTTGACACTTTCGTATGTATATGAAGGTATGAAAGGTACTTCCAAAACATGCTATAAAAAACACAGATTAGCTCTAGCTATGTAACAAATTTATTTACAAGTATATTTACAAGCAAAATTAAACATGTTTGCATACTGAGGGAAAACAAAATACACAAAGCTATGTATGGCATCAAACTACAGCAAGGCAGTGACCCAGTGTGTTTAACCACAGGCCACCAGATTTTAACTTTCAGAGGTGGATAAAATGTCTGTTAGTGACTCAAAATAACGGCAGGATTCTGTGGCAACTAGTAAAGGGGGTTGTATCTGTCTCTGCTGCTTAAAGCAGAAGCAGCTTTTAAAGATTCCCACTTCTTGAAGTTTACAGACTGGTGTTTGACTTTAGGTCTTGGAAAGGAGATTGCCTATCTACTTGTGTTTTATGCTGTTGCTATTTAGAGTGAGATACAAAATAACAGGGACCATAACAGAGGTTTTTTGCTTTCTCAGGTAAGTACACGAAATACTAGGGTAAAGAGCCATGCTTGTTATTATATTTTGATTTTAGCCCAATTAACAAGGAAAATCTTTTGCACCGTGTAATGCTGCAAAAAGTATCAAATGGAATGGAAAGCTTGTACAACCAGAATAGCTTTACAGTTTGTGACATGAGGTTTTGAATGACTAGGGCTGACTAGCATTGGCAGCTATTATTAAGGTTTCGGGAGACCAGTCTAGCTATGCTCAAATCTATTGGTAGTGAAAAGTATTATCTCCGTGGAGTTCTTTTCATCAGCTGAGTTTGCAACAATACTGCAATAGGAATGGAGTGAGCATATCAGGCATACTACCCTTTATCTTGTTTGTATGTTATTATTAATTTTTACATTTTATGTGTAAATACTAAATTATTACATCATTGCATATTATTGCACATGTTTATGTTTCAAAATTTGTAATTGTTCCAAATTTTTAGTCCCTGTGGCATTTGCTTATAGTGATTTACTGCTGTCTACCACCTTTGCAAAGGAGCATACACATTATTTTTACAATAAAAATGGCAGGTCTTGATCAAAAATTAAGTAAGTTTCCAAAAGATTCAGCATAGGTCAAAGGATGTAAACATTCCCTAAATCTCCATAGAATGACAATGGGAAAATTTGTTCATGGCTTAGTACAGCTGTATAAAACCTTACCCTAATAAGTTTGCAAGTTATGGCAAGTATGTCATTAACACTTGCAGCCACTAGGAATAAATTGAACACAGATCTTTCACTTTCTGGGCAAATGTTTCTATCATGCTCTACAAAAAGTAATAGGCATACCCGATTTACACAAATCACCAGTGCAACTGTATTTGTAAATGCTCAGTTCCTTTAAAAATTATCTCTGCGGGTGTCTCCAGGCAGATATATTTTCTTCCCAGAAGTGACAATTTAAACATGATTCCAAGAACCAGGATTGCATCCACCCCTCCCTGTAGAAAATGCTGAATATAGCCTGAGGCAGTTTGTTGCTGTTTATATGCGGGCTATTTTTGGCTCCCAGTTCAAGGTGGCTAACTCTTGTGCATTTAGTGGAGGGGCCAGTGCCTGACACAGGGCCTGGATTCCACTCTGTGGGGTAACGGCTTAAAAATTAGGCATATAGTGGTTAACTCTTATGTGATCAGCTGCTTTTTTGTTTTAGCCTGGAATTTTTAGAATGACGATTCTGGTTTTGTTTGACACACTGAAATTACTGTATAGTGACATGAAATAAAATCCTTTTTATTAATTTCATTACAACACAGTAAGGATCCCAAGTCATAAGAATGGGGTTTGTATACATTGTGAAGTAAGTAAGTATTCCTAATCCAACAGTGAATCTGTTGAAGCTCTGATGAAGGGACAGTAATCGCCTGTATGAAGGTGCAAAGAAAGATGCTATATTAACCACTGAAATAAAATATGTGATACCAGCACTTGGTAACACATAAAGATGGTCTGGGACCATTAGGGAGCTATGAGTCTCTTGTGCACTTCTCTCACAACAGTGGGTCTGCTGCACTGCCATTGTTGCCAAGGAATAATCTTTAGTAAAAAATGTGAAGCAATATCTAGAAGACCTTTAGCTAAAAACACGTGCCAGCCCACAAAATGAATTCAAATCGGTGAGCAGATGTAATGGATGCTGGCAGAAGGGACAGAGGTCTATAACACCTATTTGGAGCTACAGTTTCTCCAGTCTACTCTAGAGAATTTGACTCCCAATAGACTGAGATCTGGCAGAAATAATCCTACCTACACATTGCTTTTATTTCTGGAAATTATGTGATAAAGTCTGTAGATTAAACCAGCAGTCTTCGTGTTTACTTCTTTCTTTCTCTGAGTATCAAAGGAAATTATGTGCCTGAAAAGGTACAAGTGTGCTCTTGGACAGAAAATTTTTCTTCCCTGAGACAAAACCCTCACAGGAGTTCTTAATGAGGTGAAAGTACTTCCTTAGCAAAGCCAATAAGAGAGGGTTGACTGTGGTACTCATTACACGCTACCACCAGACATGCATTTTGATTGTTTCAGTGTTAATACATGTGTCAGAGTTGTGGGGTCTTTTTAAAACACACGTTTCCAAGGATTTTGTGTGTCATTTCTGAGGGAGATGCTTCTTTTCTGATGATAGGATTACTTCATTTGAGATGTGAAAATCCAGTAGGTAAATTTATTTATACAGTGTAGTATACGATTACAGATTAATAACTATCTATTATTACAAAAAGATATACCGTTTCTGCTGATAACTCAAAAAAATTTTAAGGGTCATTTCCATCCTAAATGATTCTATGGTACTATGTTTTTTCTTTTCCTGGAAGATTTTCAGGTACAGAAGGAAGCTATTAGTTTTAAACTACTTTTAGTAGAAAAATACAATTCTTTTATTTGTTGTCATAAAAATACTTAATTTTGTTAAAAAAATAAAAATCTGCTAAGACAAAATGCTGTAGAAATAAATGATTTTTCAAAAATTAACTTTCACACACTGTGTTTTCTGTGACCTGTGGAGGTAGGCCCTTTAATAATGAGCAAAAATCACATCCTAAAATTCCAGAATAAAACAGCCTAAAATACTGTGTTAAATACAACAGAAATTGTTCATTTAAATGATTAAGTTCACTGAATTTCTGAGTGGTAAATGCACAGAACTTTGTGCTACTTCCAGGCCTAATGTTGCTTCTACTGGAATTCCAGATAGCAGCAGTCTGCTGAAACATGAGTTCAGTTACCAAATATAGATGAGTGGGGTAAGAATTACATAGTCACAGAGGACAGATGTAATGCTCAGGCCACAGTCTTCTCGATGCTTACTGAGGACCAAGCAATCTTTAGTGAATAGCTGGAGCAACTTTAAGCCTACTTAGATAAAGAAGGAAAAAGGCAACTTTACCTGCTGTTAATTATACTTGAGACTCTTCATATTGGCCTGTTCATTGTAAGGTCTGTTTTGTATTTTCTGCTAAATTTAGTTATTGTACTTTGGGGAGTAATTTTGCAGGATTTTAAAATTCGGAGGAAAAATACATGCCTTTTTTTTTAAAAAAAATCTTAGTAGCTACATTTCTTCCTTCATATCGTTCCTTTGAACAGATTGGCTTTGGGCCATATTTTTTTAAGTAAAAATTTTTCATTGGACAGGTTCTGCAAATTCAGGATGCTTATACTTTTCTTGAAATAAGTCCTTTGATTTTCTATGGTTTTCCATATTTCATTATTTATCTCTTGAATACCTTAATTTGATTAATTATTCAAATGTTTTCTGAGATTATTGTAATTCAGTACATTTTGAATTTATTATTTACCACATTATTCCTTAGAGTGTCTGTATTGTTTGCTGAATATTTAAACAGTGTGATATTAAAATGTGTGTTTACTTGTGAGTAATTTTTAGATATATCACATAAGTGACCCCATAAGTAGTTTATATGCAATAATGCTGGAAGTATAGCTAATCACTGATCTGCATGCAACATTGTATTTTATGTTTGTGTCACATCCCGCCAGGGAAGGAGAGGCGACTTAGATTCGCAGATCCTCTTGCTGTGCTCACATGGTTCAAACAGTTCTTTGTTCCAGGGGGTTACAAGTTAGCCTTGGTGTTAAATTGCTTGTTCTTCCACTTGGTCTTCTACAGTTTGTGTCTTTAAATGATACAGTATGTGGCTTTGCAGGCTACCTAATGAGTAATGATGATGAAAACTGTTATAAATACGTTGTAGTCTAACTTCGAGAAGCTAGAAATAGCATTCAGAATTTCTAATTATGAACTTATATGCTACTTGATAGGGTTAGTGATACTTTACCTCCAGTTCGCTGTGGTTAGAAGTTGCTCTAAAAGAATAGTGGATTTATGTATTACAGTGTGGCTGAAAAAAGTCTTTATACTGGAAGCTTCCATTCAGCTGTCTAAAGCTTAGACATATAAATCCATGTTTAGGCACCAGACCTTTCTCACCAAGAAGGCTTATCAGCATTAGAAATTGCCATTAAGCAGCTCATGTTTAAATTCACTGACTTTATCCAAATACCCAGCTATGGATTGATTTACCTAAATTTAAACATTGGGCTTTGGAAATTATGACGTATGTAGTCATTATATTTTTCTAATGAGTGACAAAACAACATGAAGCTGACTGTTAGGAGGAGATGTGCTAATTCATAAGACGTTCATTTTAATCATCGTGTGGGTGGCTAGCAATAGATGAAATTGTCTTCCGACCCATAACACAGTGAAACACTGGAGCAGCCTGGCATTGGAAGTCGGAGAAGTTTATCTGAGTATGTAATGTACCACTTTGAGATGTGAGCAAGCTAGGAAGTGGTACAAATCAGATTTAAATAAAGATATCATTTGAAGCACAGATATTTATGAGTTATCTAAATACTAAACTAGCACCTTTGTTCATTTAAATATAAAGTTTTAAAAAATAACTAAGATTACAGAGGCAGAAACTCTCCAGGTTAACCCATGGTTCCCTGGCATTCATCCAGTTTATGCCTTAACAGCTGAGCCTCTAGACCAACTGTTTGCTTGGCTTCTCAGATTCATTCTTTAAAGCTGCTATGTGGTAGTCAGTTATACTGTATATACTTTTTTAGGTTTTGTTGACAAGAGATTGGCATGGTTGCTAAATTTGTTACCCTTTAAACACAGAAAAAAGGAAAGAAAGATGTAAATCCAGCAAAGAATAAGCCTATCACTGTATTCTATAAAAACATATATCAAATCCTAAAATGCTTTGGTTCCTTATACTTGTCTTTTATGTGTTGAGTTGTAATCTGTTGGCAAGACAAGCAGGCATATCAAGAGATGCGTATGCCAGGCCAAGAATTCCAATAATCTATCAGTCAGTTAATGACTACATGCCGGGTAAGCCCTGGTGAAGTGACTAAAGGTAACTGGAGCTTGCACAAGCTGATGTAAAATACATCCGAGTGTATCTCATGACTGTCAAGCCACCTATCTATCAGTGGAGAAATATTTTTGACCATTAAGAGAAAATATAATACTTTTAAAAGCTTGTGCAGAATTAATCTTATAGAAATTATCATAAGAAAAGAATTTTCAAGGGTAATTAAAAACACTGATGTTCAACTTAATTAAATGCTTTGCAGAAGCAGCAATTACTTTTAAGATCAGATCACTCACAATCTAGTGACCAGCACAAATAAATTTCAATAGGGAGAGTTTCAGGCAGATCCTTCACTTGGGAGAAGAGTGGCTTTCGCTGATGTCTTGTTTCTTGCTGGCTTTACAGAGGCACAGAACACTCATTCATCCTCATTCTAAAATCATGTGGGAAAACTGGAGATGTATAGATGCGTCTATACTTTGTGAAACTGGTATAGAATATACATTAGACACTTACATGGTGCAGAATGATGCATACGTTGTGAAATCAATTTCTTTGGTATTTTACTTTTAGCATGTGATAGTTTGATATTCCACTTCCCAGTGTTGAGAAAAGTGCTACTAAATTGTACTGAAAGGTAAAAAGTTAAAAACATTAGCACAAGTAAAATAATATTAAACACATTATCAACATTAAACAGAAAGGATAACTTGGAATTTCTGATCCAAACGTCCTTGTGTAGATTCTCATAATGATTTCAACTAGAACAGTGTTTTCCTCTTGGAATTTGATGGTTTAGTGCCTGGAAGGCAGTGTTATGGGAAAGAGAAAAGTAAATATATTCCCCAAATCATCATAAGCCTAAAACTGTAAAAAGTGAAGTGTAATAGCATTGATGTGAAATAACAAGTTGGGTGTCAAATAACAAATCACTCAGATTGGTCCAGTGGAATTGAGCTTGTACTACGCAATGTACACACAAAGGATGCCTTCACAGTTCTGAAGAAAGACGCATGAGAAAAATTACTCCTAAGTGCTCTCATTTCCATCTAGACAATTTGCAGCCCTGGCCCATTCTAATAGAAACTAAGGTTTATGTTAAGTATTTCACACACCGTTGGGTTCTGCTCTTCTCCCAGTTTTGTGTCTAGCTTATGGGAACCAGGATATAACAGGGTTGTTTTCTTGACAAGGTGGGTTTTTTTGTTAAGGAATTGTATTTCTGTGTTCCAGGATGCAAGACAGAAGCTACGGCCAGGCATTGCCTCTTTCTTTAACGCCGAAGGAGGCTTACTGTGCAGAAAGAGGCACCGATAAGGGATATCCTGAAAATATGTCAGAAGCTTCATCCTACCATGACTTTTTCTATGATTCCCTATCAGACATACAGAATGGGGAATTTTCAAATGAACTTTCTGCCTTCCTTACCCAGGAGGAAATATGTAAGAGCCTTGACATAGCTCAGGAAGCCATTGCCAATTCCATGAAGGAGGACCAGAATGCAGCGCAAGACTTTACTCATTATTTCAACACCTCTCTTTCCAGCACTTCAGAAAATCCTTCTTTCAGGGATACCAAACTGCATGAGCAAAATGCTTTACAGAGGCCTCAAGCAAGCAGTCTGGCTTCACCTGCTGAAAGTCGCATGCTCTCAGGGAATCAGAAAGAGCAACCCACTGCACCTCAAACAGCAAGTAGTTTTGTCACTGTTCCCAGGAGGCAAGCAAGCACTTCACCTTTACTAACTGCTAGTCCCAGCTTCATTAGAAGTCTGAAGCATTTGGAGAAAGATGGTCCAGGTGTGCCTAAGACAAGTCCAAAGTCCGAATCTGCATCCCAGGGAGAAGTTCCTTTCAGAAACAAGTTGTGTGACAAAGCTGCCACATTCATAGAGGAGCTGTCATCTATATTTAGACAGGCAGCAAAGACAAGAGGCCGAAGTCCTGATGGAGACTCTTCTTCTCCAGACAGTGGATACCTGTCTCCTAAAAAGAAACAACCAGCTGTAAGTACCTCAGTGAACCAGGATTTTGACAAGACACATCAAGAGACTGAGCCTGAGGCAAAATTACCTGGGGTTCATCTGAATGGAGAACACTTTTCTGATAGGGAGACCACCACTCAGAGCGAAATTGTCCTTTGCCACCCCTTCATCAACACAGAAGAGAATCAATCTTCACCACCTCGGTTCACTCAGAAGCTCCGGAGTCAGGAAGTTGCTGAAGGAAACAAAGTATTGCTGGAATGCAGAGTTGCTGGCAACCCAACCCCTGATGTCAGGTAAGTGCATGCCTTTTAACTAAGTCACTGGATATCATCATCTTCTGATTGTGGAAGATACCTAAGGACAGGTATCACAGTGGACCTGCTTAGAGGTAGTCACATAAGAACGGTGGATCACGCAGTTGTTAGTAAGCACATGGAATAACAGATTCTGACCTCTTCAGTTCTCTTAGAATGTTTTCATTGTTTTCTGCTTGGGAAATGAAGTTCTACTTGATTCAAGAGCCACACGGCAAAATTAGAAACAGAATTGGCTCTAACAACATTCTGTGTGACTGTTACCTCATTAATCTAGGTGAAAGAATTTCCAATTTACCCCTGAGGAACATGTATCAGGCAGTTGATGCAGTTTTTACTGTAAATTAATTGGAATGTCTCCAAGCCCCATACCAATGGGATTTGGGGTCTATACTATGTGATAACCTAAATCTAGCCAAATATCCTCTTGTGTAAGAGATTTCCAGAAGACATTAATACGGTCGTCATTTCAAAACTTCTTTTGATACTCTGTAGTGAAATTTATGTGCATTTGCTTTTGTTTGATGACAAAACATAAAAGTAACTGCAGTGTAAATTTGTTTGGTTTAGGCTCTTTATTAACATGTGTTTATAATAGTTATAAAAGCTACATGTGCAGTATCAGTGAGGGCTGAATAACTCATAATATTTCCCACTGTCTTCCTTTCCTTCTAAAGCTAATATAAAGCAAGGTCAACCACACTGCAAAGACAGAGTTTGCCACTTCACTGGTCTGAGCCTTAATGCTAATATGATTGCTTAACACACACAGAGGTAGATTATACCTCCAGTTTAATAGTTCCTCACAACATATTTGGGTTTCAAGTCAACTGAGCATATTTGATATTCTCAAAGGAAAATTTTGTCCAGAAAGTCCTTTTCAGACAGGATAGAATTTGTAGTTCCCCATTCAGAACTTCTTGTAAATTTCTTTAGTTACATCTGAAGACTAAGTAACTCTTTTAAAATTCTCAACATTTCCTTAAAAGAACTTAGCAATCACTTTCCTGTAATACTTGGTGTGCTTTAGATTTCTTCAAATTTTTTTCTGTGAAGTCTTTCAACACTCTGAAATTACTAATGTTTTGCATTAAGTTACCCCTGACTGCTTGCACAGAGTCACATGTATAGGCCTTGCGGCTATGCAAGCTTAGGAATTTATGTCCATCACTAAACAGTGTCTTCATGCATACCATAATTGAACTTCCCCTTTGAAATCTGTCTTTAACATATTTTTAAAATCTGTACCTTTTGGTACAGGTTTGCAGAGGGAATAAACAGAGCTGTCAATCTGAAGATTTTAGATCTGTGTCAACAAGGTTAAAAAAGTACAGCTTTGAAAAGTCATGTTTTGGCTGTATGTGCTTGTATATGCTTTCATTCCAAGGTGAGAAGTTACTTTGTAGAACATATCTCCAGAGTCTTGTTTGAGACTCTTGAAGACAACAGCATTTCCTTTATCCTTCTCTGAGACTTCAGTGAAAATGTATCCCAGACAAGCTAAATATTGACACACTGAAATTTTTGCAGGGTCAAAAGATCATTAATAGAAAAATCAAGTGTGTTCAGTTGTTCTTGCGTACGAAGTGGAAGACGTTGTACCTCTGAATACATTGGTTATGTACTCAAGCCTAGATTGTCCTGCAAACTAAAGCCAGCTAGTCTTCTAAACCAAGACAAGCTGTGAATCCAAGCATGCTAAACAAAGAAATTACATCATGAGCCTGGCCAACAGGTCAGGAAGCTTACCCCCAAAATATAGTTGTAATGCCTAAATTGTAATGCCCATCAAGCAATATGACAGCCATGTCATGTCATTAATAGCTGTTTGGTATTTTATTTTTTAAACATCTGCTGGGGAAAAAAGGTCAAGAATCATAGTTGTGGGTGCAAAAGTCTTCTAGTTGTTTGTTCTCCTTCAGACTTCCATGAAGCAGGAAAGGGGAATTGTAGAAGTCACACAATTATGACAGCCAGAGAATCCTTCTCTTGTGTCTCTTCTCTAAGATTCTTCCTTCCCCCTCACTAAAATATTGCAGCCTGCCAGTGGTACTGATGTGGACACTAGAGCAACACAAGCTGTTAACTTGTAGTAGTTCTTTTGTTGTTGTTGTTGTTGTTGTTGGGTTAGGAAATACGTCAGCTAACATGCTGTTACTAATACTTTGTAAAACAGAGTCACAGTAACAGACAGAAGGACCACCCTTAAGGAAAAAAAAACCACATTAATTAATACTAAAGACCTTTAGACCTTTTCACCTAATTTTGCTCATCTGTAGGTTAGGTATTTAACCTGACCATGTCACCCAGACTCCATCTACATTCCGTAGAGAGGCACACCTACCAAGAGTCACCTGTTTGGTACATTGACAAGAAATTATGGCAAATACTTCAGACTAAACACTTCATTTTTAGCTTGTTATAATAGGTAAGGTAAATCCCATCTCTATGCCAATGGATGGCACAGGGAGAAAGAGTTGCCCTACCAACTCATATCCACAGGTAATGAAACTAGAAGAAAAAACCTAAACTGTCTTTCTTACAGGTGAGAATTCACCATGATACATATAGCCTCAAAGGAACTAAGTTTTCCTAGTATTTCAATTTTGAAAACATCCATACTTCCATAACTTAAACAGCAAACTTTATAAGAAAGTTTTTTCAATAAGAAAGAAAGAGAGACAAAGTTTTTTTTATAGGGTACTACTTATCAAGTCATTAATAACACTATTAAGGTACTGAGAGTGAGTCTGCAGACAATACTGCTTTACTAGAATGAAACGCTGTTTCTGTTGGCTTGAATGGTTTTACCACCATCAGTCTATTATGCTTAATACATATTTCAGTCTTACTGAGTTACAAAACCTATTTTGTGGGGTAAAAATGACCTTAGAATAGGCAGCACACAAGCATGGAGGATCTCTAAAAACAGAATTACTAAACATCCACTACATAGACCCAAGGGTCAACAGGCATTTACTTTTGTAACACAGCAAAAAAACCTCACTGGTGCCATCAGACTCGCACACTCTGTATTTCCTGCCATTGGTACAAGTACAGTTCTCTTCAGAACCAATTAGATGTTGTTGATTTCTTTTATGAAATATAGCATAGACAATTTAGGTGAGTTTAACAGCAGCAATGAGGTTGCAGTGTTTTAATAGCAAAGATGCGCTGTTGTAATACTTCAGTATTGCTGCTCTTGTTTTATCTGGCAGAGCATCAGTCTTTACTTCTGTGATATGACTCCAGAACTGTACATAAATATCAACTGAGCTAGGAAGTTGTGTACAAGCTATGGAGCTTTTTTTGCTTAGGTCTTTTACATCATTGTTGTATTCATTAAAGAGGCTGCTAATATCAAGATGTTTACAAGAAATCTAGGGAAAAGCTTTATGTTCTTTAAATTTTAACTCTGCTTTTCTGAATCTTAACTCTTGCAGAATCATTTAAAGAGAAGGCAAATCTTAATCACTGACCAGAATGACTCCTGAGAAACACTGCTGACATAATATTGATGATTTTATAATCAAGTATACTTTTAATCAATCTCATCAGTATCGATTAATTTGTATCTTTTGGTTTATTTCCCTTTTTGAAACCCATAATTGTGCTATGTTAATAGTCTGCAGATACAACCATTGCTAAATTGCAGCAAATATACTTCATTCCAACTTCTCAGTCTCTTGCAAGGCTCCTTGGTGGTCAATATAATACACTTTCATGGTCCGCGCTTGAATTGGTTTTATTTAATAATTATTAATAATTCTCCATCTGGCAACAGCACACAAATTTGTGAATATACTTAAAGAAAACATACTACTTACTGACAAAAAATTACTTTTCTTAAGTTCCCACTAAAAATACATTTCCCCTTTAGTCTCCATTTCATTGTGGATCTTCAAGAGAGGAAAAATATGTCAGTTTTACCTCAAAAACTATTCGTTTTGGAAGTCAATGCAATTTTGAACCGTGAGCTTTCTGTAATGACACTGACTTGGCTGAAGAGGTCACTCGCACACAGCACGGGCAGGGTTTTCGCAGGCTGCATGATTTCTGAGGGCCGTGGCGCACAAGGGGGAAGCATAGAGCCCGTTAGCTATCAGGCGCTGTTGGGGAGCCCGCAGAAAAAGAGCCAGGACTCATTCAGTGGTTAAGAGACTGTGCTAACGGTGCAAGGACACAGCAAATACTTGCGTGCTCTTTGGGTGAGACTCCAAAGTCCTATCTCTGAATCTTGGGGAAAGGAGGGGGTTCTTTCATTTAGAAAGTAAGAAAGCATGCAGAAAAATTTGTAGTGGGTTCTAGTCTATAACCACATTACTGGGAACTTCTAAATAATTATATAATATCACCTACGCACATCACTTCCTCTCTTTCTGGAGCTGAAAGGGAGTATGGCGTATCCTGAATATCCAGTAAGTAGCTAATATGGTGCAGTGGAAAAGGACAAGCCTATTTAAAACCACTGATGTACTGCAGAGCAAGTGAAGAATGCTTGCTGTTTGTGGCACTTTCAGGAACTTTTCTTGAAATTTGAGTTTTATATGGTTAAAAAAAGAAAAAAAATAAAAGCAAAACACCAGGGATACAATGCTAGTTGACTATTCTCTTGCACTTTGGTAATCTAGTTTTCAAAAGCACTGTACTTAGACAACTGTTCCATTAGACTGAATTTCCGATTTGTAATACCTTCGAAAAAAATCTTTGGAGCATAATCATATGAATTGGAAAGATTTAAATACCTGCTGTTTTCCGAAGAAACTGGCCAGAGGAAAAAAAGGTATGAAAGATATTAAATGTTTTGTGAAAATTGCTGAATAGGTAGAAGTCAGAAATGGATATTAATGTTATTGCCAAAAGAAGGGCCATAGAACAAGCTGAACAGTTACCTGGTCTGTGAGGCGTAAGAGCCAGCCACTTAGCACATGCAAAGTTTGCTGAACAGGAGAGGCAGACAGGGACATGAGCCAGGATTACCACGGTCTGTACATTTGCACACAGCAATAAAATATGCAGAAACGAAGCTTCAGTTGTTCTGATTTTTCCCAGAAAGCCAGTCTGAATAACATAACCACCGCAAAGAATATTTTTGGAACTCTGTGTGCTAAGTGTGATAAAAGTAGAGAGCAATTGGGATTTTCATTTTTTGTCTCAGCTGGAAAGAAAATTACCAGAAGCCATAGTGCCAAAAGTCATGACGAAATAACAATAATTTAATGGTGACAAGAAAAGCACTGACTAATCTGTAATTTTTCCCAGCACCCAAGAAGTTGTCCAGCCTAGTAATAAGTACAGCTGATATTTAGGCAGAATCAAGCACTGGTGGCCATCCAAGTGATGTACAGCAGAGAAGGCCTTCAAAAGAAACTACTTTGGAATTTCTGACTGTTTAGCATGTTATTGTTTTTCTATGCATCACATTTTATTATGGATCCCAATAATCTTTATAACCAACTTTCTTTCCTTTTCGTAGCTTTTTTTGGAGGTAAACTTTCCAAAGTCCTCCACCTATCCAAATTGGAACTAGAATCCTGCCTTAGCCTGCTACCCTTCTTCTTATAAGGCAGAATCTTCTTATGAGCAAAGAAACCATCAAATGTAGTGTAAGGATGAGGTTTATATTTGAAGGTTATGTGACTAAGGAGGCCTCTTAAATTTTAAGTTCCTTGGATGTTCATAGCTGTATCATATAGAAAGTAAAAATTGTAAGTATTATGGTTTGAGTGACAGAACTTCACTGAAGTAGCTTTGTTTTACAGGAGTAAAATAATTAAACTTTGACAGAAGGACTTATTACTAGAATCCTAGGGTTGAATCCCAAGAGAAAACAATCAGTTAAATTTCAAGAACCACTACATTTCTTCAAAATTCAGTGTCTAACTTACTAGTTCTACTAGCAGAAAATTAGACATCTAACAATGAAGATTTTGTTTCTGGTCAGAACAATTTTAACATTGCTGAACAACCCAGATTTCGACCTAAGACCTAGCAAAGTATTGGGTAGTTTGAGAAGTTCCACGATATGTCTTCTAAAGAAGGTCTAAAGCATATAAAATATAAGTTGAAACAAAAATTTTCTGTATTACTCTCAAAGCCATTGTATCAATCAGTAGCTCTCCTTCAAAATGCATCGGCAGTGTATTACTTAAAATACCCAAGTTAGCATTGAGCTAGCAAAAGCAAATCCCTGCTGGGAGTGACTTGGAACTCTTCAGCATTTGCCTTGCTACCTGAATATTTAGTTACTTCTGAGGTCTGCCGTGTGCTCTGAACTATGATTAAAGTATTTACAGATATTCTGTAGCACAACAGGTACTGAAATATCTTGTGCAAAGTATATATTTTTTAAAGGAATCTATTTGCTCTCTCTCATTATAACCCTTTTCTTCTCATAAGTGTTGTTTATCTAAATTTCACTGTAACAAGTACCCAAAATCCCCACCTAGAAACATTACTTTCATGTAATCCAGAACTGCTCTTAGAAAATACAGAAACAAATGCAAAGTGCAATACTTAAATTTATAATAAATGCCAAACTACCTTGATTTCTATAATTTCACAAAACTTACCCAGTTTTACAGCCTTTAAAATCCTTGGTCTAAAAACATACAATGAACTCTGTCTCCACCAAAGTCTTCCTACAATAAAGGGCCTGATCCCCCAGTACTCTAATCAGGTGCAGCTGCAAATGTCAGATTAAGTAATGCTTAACACAGATCTACACAGCTGGGTGGAAATCCAGGTGGACAGGACAATAGTGACTGAACTACCTAGACAGCAGTTGGTAGACTTTTAAGTCTTGGAAATGCAAAGGGTGTCACAGATGTAGTTTCTGCTTCTTTACTAGGCTTGATTTCAGGTAGGAAAACCATGGTTTAGTGGTAGCATTTAGTTTTGTTTCTTAAAGTCTCTCATTGTGTAAATTTTGCAGTTGTAATGAAACACTACTGCCTTGGTGGGAGACACAGGTGTCCTACTAGTTCTATAATGGCAGGGCTTTAATATTACTTATTTTATATAAAATATGAGTTTATGTACACATTTATGTATGCGTGTTAATAGAACATATTTCACAACATATTTGACAATCCTAGGTATCCTTAGTTCAAAAAAACCTGTTTCTTCACACTTTTCTGTATAAGCTCTTTAACAGTCATCTTCACAACTGTTACTTTTTGGTTTGTAAATTCTTAACTGTTCAGGTTAGAGTTTAGGACCAGGTTGTTCAGGTCCTGCCTTTCAAATACTTTCATAAGATTAAATACATTTGTTATTCAAGATGGAAACTTTAGTGAAGCTATTTTATGCTTGTTTAAAGTATTTGTTAATTCCATTCTTATTTGTTAGCCCAAGACCAAGGAAGGGCCCAAGAACTAAACTTGCTTCTGAAAAATGAAGCTTAATGTGTCTTAACAACAGACTTTATTCATAAGCATTGTGGTAGCTACAGTGATTGCAGAAACACTTTATAAAAGGTTAAAAGGATTAGTATGTGCTCTGTGTGGCAGGAGAGGGTTCTTGTGACTTGAAAATCATTAACAGCCACATCTATTATTCTTATACTGTAAAAATGAAATATTTTATTGAAGTTTAATGTGATTCTCACACTATTTCCTATACATGCACTTTAAAATGAAGCTCAGTATTTTTGAGAGGATAGAAATAGGCAACAATTCTGTTGGAGAAACTGAAGTACTACTTTGTTCCAGAGATAGTATTGACTATACAAATGGTTTATTTCTGAATTTTTGCAATTTTTATTATTAGAATTGTCATTTAAACTTGTCAAAATTCATTACTAATACTGTAATTACAGCAAAGTGCCTCTCCTTTCTTTTCTTCTTTTTTTTTTAAACACATCCATCTCCTCATGTGTTTCTCTAGATGCTCTAGCAGCCTTACAGCTTTATCAAAGGCCTGCTTGCTTTAGGGGTTCTCTAATACCTTTTATTCAGGTATTGATAGTTTTAGGATGAAGTGACATTTTTCATTTTAACTCAGATAAATTCATATACAAAGTATTTTAACAAACTTTAAGCACAGCAATTACATCATGTTTCACTTTTTTCTTTGGCCTGTTGGTCTACTGGATTTTCTGTTTATTGTGTGTATTTGTGATGATTTTACTTTAGTTTATTACTATAGTGGGTTTGCATGGCAAGGTTTTGGTAGCAGGGGGGCTACAGGGATGGCTTCTCTGAGAAGCTGCTAGAAGCTTCCTGTGTCTGACAAAGCCAATGCCAGCCAGCTCCAAGATGGACCTGCCGCTGGCCAAGGCTGAGCCCATCAGCGACAGTGGTAGTGGCTCTGGGATAACATATTTAAGAAGGGGAAAAAGAAAACAACCTGCAGTTGAAGAAAGGAGTGAGCATATATGAGAGAAACAACTCAGCAGACACCAAGGTCAGTGAGGAAAAGGAGAGGGAGGAGGTGCTCCTAGCACCGGAGCAGACATTCCCCCACAGCCTATGGTGAGACCATGGTGAGGCAGGCTGTCCCCTTACAGCCCATGGAGTTTAATGGTGCAGCAGATCTCCATCCACCTGCAGCCCGTAGAGGACCCCACACCAGAGGAGGTGGATGCCCAAAGGAGGCTGTAACCCCATGGGAAGCACACGCTGGAGCAGGCTCCTGGCAGGATCTGTGGAGAGAGAAGCCCAGGCTGGAGCAGGTTTGCTGGCAGGACTTGTGACCCCATGGGGGACCCACGCTGGAGCAGTCTGTTCCTGAGGGACTGCACCCCGTGGGAGGGACCCATGCTGGAACAGTTCACGAAGAACTGCAGCCCATGGGAAGGACCCATGTTAGAGAAGTTCATAGAGGACTGTCTCCTGTGGGAGGGATCCCACACTGGAGCAAGGGAAGAGTGTGAGGAGCCCTCCCCCTGAGGAGGAAGAAGCGGCAGAGACAATGAACTGACCAAAACCCCCATTCCCCATCCCCCTGCGCTGCTAGAGGGTAGGAGGTGGAGAAAATCAGGAGTGAAGTTGAGCCTAGGAAGAAGAGAGGAGTGGGGGGAAGGTGTTTGTAAGATTTCTCGTTATCCTACTCTGATTTGATTGGCAATAGATTAAACTAATTTCCTCAAGCTGAGTCTGTTTTGCCTATGATGGTAATTGGTCTCTTCCTGTCCTCATCTCGACCCATGAGCCTTTTGTTATATCTTCTCTCCCATGTCCAGCTGAGGAGGTGAGTGATAGAGTGGCTTTGGTGGGCACGTGGCACCCAGCCAGGGTCAACCCACCACAATTACCAAATGCAATATTTTACAGTAAGAATCAATCTAAAACACTTCCCTAACTTAAACAATAGTTTCTATTCCACTAATTCACTTTGTTGTTAAAATTGTTTATTATTATTAATTGTTTATTAAAGAAATAGTGGTTCTTTTTTATTATGCAACCTTTTGTTGCATAACAAGAAGTATTTCCAGAATATTTTGTATTTATTTCCTAAGGAAGATAGTTTATGTAGTTAGTTGTTAAACTACTCCCAAATATAAGCATTTTTGTTGTATTCTCCCCACAATCTGACTGGTTTTCTTTATGAAAATATTTTGCCCTGTAAACATACTTTTAAACAGGAATCTACAATAGTCTTCTACTAATCATTTCAGAGCAGAATCCTGCTAACATGTCTTATTAGTCTGCTGCAAAGAGAGGGTACTTGTTAAGAATGGAGGAAGATTCTTGCACCTAAGGAGCTCCTTGGGTCAAAAATATAATCTTTGTAGATTGGGATGTTTTTCTATGAATGGAGCATTGAAGATCATCTGAAACTATAAACAGCATGTGTAATATTGCTGAGTGTAAATAGAAAAATGTTGTTAGCCATTTTAATCTGGAAGTATGTTCATTTCAAAAATCTGCTCAGCAGTAATGTGTTGTCATTTAGCATTTTATTTGCATTCAAATTAAGATATATCTATAGATATGAAAACGATATGTCAACAGCCTCAATATTTTTCTGTCACAAGAATCTTTTTCTTACTCTTCCTTATGTCACTAATTTCTTCTTTACTCTTCTTTTTATTCATTTACAAGTCAAAATAATAGCTATTTGCAGTCTTGACCTTGTTATTCTTTTAGCCCTTCTTCCCTCCTCATTTATTACTTTCATACTCTTGGTTTATTGGACCATGCTATGCCATTCTTATGTCTTGGATTTTTTTTGTTTTTGCTAATTTGAGATAAGGCCTGTCCATCTCCAGGCACCCCTGGAGTTTCATTTTGCTTCGGAGCAGATCTGGATTGTAACATTGAAAGTCACCTCAGTGACTTGTGAAACTGCTTCTTAATTCCGTTTGTCTTAGAACAGTGTTCTGGACTAGTGGGCTTTATTGGGGAAGCAAAGGTTTATACCCTAGCACAAATGGTTAAGCTATTGCAGTGGCTGCCTGTAGTAATTTGTGGCCCACAGGTTTTAGGTAGATAACATGCATCTTTCAAATATTTTCTTTTCCATTCTCCATTCATTTTGTGGCAATGAAAGTCCATGCTGCCAGGATTTTCTGCATCTGGGGGAAAGCATACAGTGGCGTTAAGGCCTATTTAGATCATGTACCCATCTGCTTTAAAAATAGTGTGGCATATCTGAGAACTGCTAGTAGTGCATCAGTTCTCTTAACTCGTAATCTCCTTTTACCTTAGAACCACAGGGATGTTGGAAAGATGATTCTTTATTATTTGTCATCTCACTACAGAAGAGCATTTAGGAGACTCTAGCAATACATGATAACCAAATGTTCTGTTTGGATGGGTTTTTTTTTTTTGTCTTGCTTTATTGTCTAGAACCATAGGGTACAGTATTTAAAACGGGTATCTGGAGATCCAGGCTCTTTCCTAGGTGAAATAATCTTTACAAAGCCCAGATTGTGATAACAGGATAATTTATGAAAGTCTTATAAAATAAACAGATTGCTAATTCAAGCATAACTTAGGCTGAGAATTCCATTGATGTTACAAAATGAATATTCAAAGATCTAAAATCAAGGGGGGGGGGGCGTGTGGCTGGAGGGGACACAGACTGCTTGTTTGTTTTTTGTAGAAGCCCCATGGAAGAGCCATAGATGCTGGGCCCTGGGGTTATTCTTATGTTTCATTTATCTCTTGTCTCTGTAGAATATTTTTGACTACATGATGTACGCATTTCCTCATTTTCATTATACAGGCTCTGTGCATCACCAGACTCTTTCTTCAGAGCTCTAAGTTCAGTAATTTTCATTAACACTGAAATAACTTTTGCAGTTTTTGTTTTAGAATATTGCATACTTTCTTTTTGGATGTCCATCCTGAAAATAGGAAGAATAAAGCCTGTTCGGCGCATGAAGATACGTGTTGTAGAGGCAATTGTAAAAACTGGGATAGTTGTTGAAACTAGGACTGCTCTTTCAAATTGGATTTAGGAGGTGAATTCCAGCTCAGTTCCTTTATTTTTCTCTGTCTATTTGTGAATACTAACGTCTCTGTCTTGGTGTATTTCTGATTACATTACTGAAAGTTTAAAAGAATCTCAGTTCACTTCTTTATTCTTTTGTTCTGCTTTGTCTGCCTCTCAGAAAAAGAATGCAGATCTAAAGTTCCTTGCTAATGCTCCATAAATAAATAACGTATTAACTAGTATTTATAAAAAGACTCAAAGTTTAGATGAAAATGTTATCAAAGTAAATTTTAAACTGATTCTATGCTTGATGGCTAATGTGAAAAACTTAAAAGTAAATTAATAAAAATTACTCTTCTAAAATAAGAAAAATGGTGCTGCATGATGAAAAAATATATATAAAGAACTTTTATTTACATAGGAATTGAATGAGACTTGGATGAACTCTAAAATAACAAGGCACCACATGTCTTCAGAAAGCTCTTTCACTACACTAGCTTTGTCCATGTTAAACATTTTTAGTTTAAAAACTAAGCTTAATTACAGATTTCCAACAAAAGTGGTGCTGAAGCACAGCCAGAGGCAGTATTCCAAGAGGCTGCTTTTAATTCATGTTTCAGCATTTATTTGTATAAATCTTATCTATGTCTCTGGGCCTTTTGAGTATTGTGCAAAGCATCAACAGCCAAGAAATCTGACAGTGAGGACATACATTAGCAATCTGCTTGTCATGGACTGATTGAAAGTATCGATCTGTGAAAATTAAAACTAAATCTAAAGGCTAAGTAGAACAGAGGTGGGAATGAACCCACATGTTTTAGGAGTGGACTATTTTACTTGCACTGAAATGTGAAAAGAAACAGAGTAGTGAGGCTCTTCATAGAGAGAAGTGTTTGGAGTCAGTAATTCTGGCATCATTACTTATCAATGTTCAACAGGTATGCAGTGCTATTCCAAATCCTATTTAAAATATGCTTAATATTCTTTGACATGTTTGCTCATTTGCCTAAAGGCAATACCACGTCTTGGATTGTTTAAATTTGTTAAGGATAATTACAGCAGTTTAATAATATTACTTGAACAGGACATATCTTTGTAAGATACAATATGTTGCTTTATAAATATAAATTAAGCAAATAAAATTATCACTTTGAACCTTGATGCTTTAAAAATTCTTTCCCGATAAAAAACATTGTCATGTCTGAAATATGCTCTGTAAATGCATTCTTGACAATGTGAAAGCTAACTTCAGGGATCTGGATGATGAAATTGAACAAATAAGACTTCTGCAAACATTCATAGCTGTTGACTGGAAATGGTAGACTTCAGTTCATACAATGAGAGCTGACAGGACTTTGTGGGGGATAGAGAAGGCTATGGACTAAAAGCTTGTAATAGAACAAATATAGAAGAAATGTTGTTAAACAGCAGTGAAAATTGAGCTTATTTTATTTGTTCTAGAACCCATCCGGAAATTGCGTTCTTTCTAACAAGCCTTACAGTTTGATAGGGCTCTGTTAAGTGGACTTTAAATGTGGATCATTTAATAGGCCATGGGCTTGCCTTTAAGCCCATGCAAAGT
>WEKW01025074.1:1214-11917 GCA_013389905.1 Sula dactylatra | reverse complement strand
ATTCAAAGTAGTACGTATGACCAGTGATTGTTTTACCACGCATGGAAATGAAAGCACATGTGCTGAAATGATGATGCCATTTGGTGCTAATGATACCATAAAACAGGTTTGTCAGAGAGGAAATAAATTAACAACTGACACCAATGAGGAACCTAGGAAAGCAGAAAGTTGTAATTCATTCTGGAATGCAGCTCTAACATGGATAACATGCCTTCTTGGCAAAAGTGTCATTTAATGTCATATGTTCACACATTCAAATCCTATTTTTCATATTTAATCCAAGAAAAAATGCATTCAAACACCACCAGTGGCTTTCTAAATAGAGAGAATACCAATGGACAATAAAAATAAATACAAAAGGACTGAGTCCAATTCAGAGGTCACAAGTCAGTCCCCACAACTGTCTTTAAATGTTTAAAAGTTTCATTCTTTCTTGAAATAAACACATTTAAACATTGCCAAAAGCTTACTGCTTGCCCCATGTGTACTTCAAACATTTTAAATGATGGAACAAATACCGTGTAGTATGCACTGTCTTCCAAGTTCAAACAATGGAGTATTATAGGTATAAAACCATGCACTAAAACGTCTCCTTTCTCATTAAAATGAAATAATTTCTCATTAGAGGAAAAACAAATGCTAACTGTATATGCAACTGCAGTGTTCAGACATATCAATCTCACATAAAGATTTTACAGTTTTGAAATTGATGCATGCCTTTGGGAGGCTACCGGGTCTACCTTACTCTGCTATTTTAAGAGATATTCTAAAAAAAGTACTAAGGATTATCTAAATCACAGAGGTTCAGGCATATTATTTCAAAGGACAGCAATCACAAGAGATTTCCATCACAAAAATTTATAGAAGACCACTTTACCTGATGACATATTAATAGTACATCTACCAAAATAAAATGGTTTGTGAACACTACCTAAATGGCTACTTATTTCTGTACATGAGCTTTTTAAGATGCTGCTTCTACCACTGTGTCATATGTGCAAATTAGATTTCGGAATCCTTTGTTTGCAGGTATTTGGGATACCTAAATCATAAAGTTGGCTTAAAAACCTAAAATATAAAAAATAAACCCAGATTATATTTTTAATAACCTGTTGCTGAGATCCTTATGCATTGAAATGTAACAAGAAACTGTGTTTTATGGAAAAAACAAACAAACAAAAATATAGCTTTTACATTTGGAAGAGCTGCCAATGAAAGAATCAGTTTTTGAGTTTGTTCTCTGCCTTTTTCTCCCTGGCAAAATATAAGAGACAAAAACTTCCTATTTGGATTTTACATTATGAAGTGTTTCTGCACAGATGTCTCCCATTTTACCATTTCCAGAACTTATAGTACATGTCAAAACTAGAGCAAAGGATTGGTCCTATACTGACCTATAAACCAATCCTGCACAAATTAGATTAGCTTCCCCTTTTTTCCTTCTCATGAGATATAGAGTTATGTGTGGGAAAGAAGTATTCAGTTATAAACATTCCCTCAGGTTCTGATATTTAATGAAGGAGTGAATGTAGCCTATAGAATGCTTTTAATATTATGACCACTTTCTTTTTAGCACAGCCACTGGTGAGGGCAAAATGCAGCCCTCAAATCACAAGGCAGACTCCACTAGCAGAGGCATTGCAGAAATTAAACTGTCATTCTTATTTTCAAAATGGTCCTGCAAGTCTTCAGAGAAGAGTTATCTCAGGGGTAAAGCATTAGACTGTAACTTTAGAGGCCACAGTTTTCATATGTGGTCCGTGACAGTCATAGTTTTTCCATAGCCAAACTCCTCAGCATTAAAAAAGATGAATCAAGCATTTCTTTACTTTCTTTTCTATTTGGGCTTATTCATCTTGTGTCCTTTTCTTTAAAGTTTACTTAAATAGGGTCCTAATCTTTTTTGAGGTCAGGAAGTGTTATCATAATTCAATCAAGGTTTAAAAATATGGAACTCTGGAGAAGTTACAGTTGATGCCATAAGCCCTCTTCCCTAGACCTCAACATGAATTCCTCATTTCTGCAAACACTATTTTCTCATTCTGATAAGTCATCATATAAAGTAGCACAGTCACCTAAAGCCAAAAATGCCAAATGATAATAGGTGACAAATTCTGTAATTCCTGAGAGGAAGCAGCACTCAGCAAGCTCACTGAGCTGTACTGCAATGTACCTGCTGCAGTTGCAAAGGAACAACGTATAACTATACAAATAAAACTTCTACAATGAAATCCACCTCATTTGAAGCTTTCAGAATCATATTAGCATTCAGACTAAGAAAAGTAAATATTGCTGCAATGGGTGGCAGTTATTCCAAGCAAGTCTTCCTTTCATTTTTTTCTTTTAAGTACTCTTTATTAAAGGCCTATGAAACAATTACTCTGTAGTGTTTATATAAAAAAATCTTGCTGTGGCAAAAGCAGCAAAAGTGACAATGGCATAGCATTGGCTAACCCAAGCCACTCAAATTAGTGAATTCTCTACTGTTGGGGTCCCACACATTCTCATGTCTATTCTTACGTTTTCTAGCAAGCACTAGCATGTCCCAAATAAATCTACCAAATTTTAGATTAGAAAACAAGCTAAAGGAGATTTTTCTCCACACAGTACAGTTAAGTCATGGAACTTTGTGTCACATGAGATTTCATGAGAAGAATTTGCTGAGGTAAAAAAAAAGCAAATTAATGTAATGAAAAAATACAACAAAAATTATTGGCTATAAATAGTCTGAAAGACAAAGTACTGGAGATTAGGAGGTTTTTTTAAAGTATCGTTATTTACTTGGTTTATCTTTTACTCTTCTCTATATATTTGTTTCCATTGTTCAAAACAGGAAACTGGAGCAGACATATCTTTGGCCTGACCCATTAAGAATATTCTTTTAGTTTTACTGAGCATTACTTCATCTTAACCTGTAATGACTTACCATATTCATTAGTCCTGCTATTTGTTCACAACTTCCAGTGTTTGAGATATATTTTCTCTTCAGGCACCATTTTCCAAATATGTAACACAATTGTCCGTTACAATTGCTGATTTATGACCCTGCCAGGCAGCAGCACACGTTCTTTAAATATTCTGTCTCATTTTCATACACAGCTCCTCTAATCTGATGAGAGATTTCCTGAAGATCTTCCTCCATGCAATAAACTTTCTTTTTCTGTTTTTATCACTGTCATGGTTTTAGCTGGGATAGTTAATTTTCTTCACTGTACCTGGTATAGTGCTGCGTTTTGGACTTAGTATGAAAATAATGTGATAACACACTGATGTTTTAGTTGTTGCTGGGTAGTGCTTACACTAGTCAAGGACTTTTCCAGCTTCCCATGCTCTGCCGGGTGCACAAGAAGCCGGGAGGGGAGGGGGCACATCCAAGAGAGCTGATCCGAATTGGCCAAAGGGATATTCCATATCATGTGATGTCATGCCCAGTATATTAACAGGGGGAGTTGGCAGAGGGAAGCAGCGATCGCAGCTCGGGGACTGGCAGCATAGGTTGGCGGGTGGTGAGCGGTTGCAGCACTTGTTGTTTGGGTTTTTTTCTTCTTTCTTCCAAGGTTTCATTCTCCCTCTCATTATTTTCCTTTCCATTATATCATTATTATTACTATTATTGCTGTTTTATTTTAATTATTAAACTGTTCTTATCTCAACGCACGAGTTTTCTTACTTTGGCCCTTCTGATTCTCTCCCCCATCCCACAGGGGTGGGGGGGAGTGAGTGAGCGGCTGTGTGGTGTTTAGTTGCTGACCGGGGCTAAACTACAACAGTCCTTTTTTGGCACCCAACGTGGGACATGAAGGGTTTGAGATAATAACAGTTGCTGGTCACAGCGTTGATTCATCTGTTCTCGATATTAGTTAGTCAGATCTACACCATGCTGATTTTGAAGTACATGTTAAAGATTGGTGTTGGGTTCTGTAATTTGCTGTGCTCTGCTGTGGTTAGACATGTTTTGCCTAGGAGACTTGTTACTAAAACACCGGTCTTGAGTTCTATCAGTTATTTGGGTCTTGCATGGAAGCCGTTACTGTACTTTGGGTACCACCTCATGGAGACAATTAGCAATTATATCTCCTCCTCTGAGAGGTTTTTTATGGAGGAAATACAGAATGACACCTTAGCTGCCGTCTTTTATAATGTCTCCCCCTTCATTACAACAACTTTTCAGTATCTTGAATGTCCCCAAGGACATTCTGTTGATATTCCTATGGCAGATTGTTTCCATTTTGTCTAAGGTTAATAAGCAATTCAAGAATATCATCCAGAGATCTGCCCCAAGGCTCGATAATTATGGGTGGCAGGGTATGTGGGATAGTATGGGCAAATGCCTAAGATGGTGGGCACCTCCAGTGCCTCGAAGAGGATATGTCCTACTCCCTACCTGTGCGGACCAGTATTTCAGCCATTAAGAGTATGTGTCCCTCTGCTCAAGAGAGAGGATAATCACCAACTATAATGACAGGTTTTCAGGTTTCTGTACTCAGTGTCATCTTTTTGTCTGCTCTATTACACCTTTTCAAGTTCCTCTCCTCAATTGTAAATTGTATCAATTCTTCCATTTCAATATCATCAAACGGTTCCTTGCCTCGATATTCATATTTACTAACAGCCTTATAGGCACAGCTTGATTATCTCTTGTCTTGATCTCTTTCTGCCTCTCAAAATATCACTGCTGAAATAGTCTCCCTTGAGAAAGAGAGAACAAATCAGTTTTTTGCCTACTTATGTTTCATAATCAAACACTTCTTTCCCTGTGCCCAGGTGTACATGGCCAGCCAGCAGGAACAGAGAGCTACCTGCCTATTTAATACATAATAAATCAATGACAAGACAGACATTTAAAGTATATCTTTTTGGTCAGACAGAGGAAGGAAACTCAGAAATTTCTAAAATAGAATTAGCTGTGTTGTAGTAAAGACACATTGACAGTGCTCACATTATACAATACAATACACTTTTTATATCTACATTCTGTTTCTAAGTATGAAGATAAGGAAAAAAAAAACCCTACAGATTTTGGATATGGAAACATTTCATTTGAATTTTCCAGAATCAGTAAAAACACCCTTGTCTTTGCATATTGGCAAATGTTTATTTTGAATATATTTTGCACTACCATTTGGGTTTTTTTATACATAACAGCACATGTTTATGCAATAAGAAGAAAAAAAGAGGGGACTGCTAAAGTCTTTCTGTAACTACTTCAAAGACAATTTAGTACTTCTGTGGAAAGGTTTGACAATGCTTTGTAAAGCCATGTTTTCTAATCTTTAAATGTGCATGCATGTTAATACATGCCACATTCAGAAGTCAGTCTATGGTTTACAATAAAAATATTTTCCTACTTATTTTAATTGCAGTAAGTTATGACATCAACAACCACCAATCAAATTCATTAAGGAAAAACAGAAATCTCTTTGCAAAGTGAAAGCTATCATCAGAGAAATGCTTATTTAATTTCACTGTGGAAATACACACAGAAAGAAGATATTTATTTATCTCCAAGGACTTCCAAAATATACATCTTATGTAGAAAAGTTTATGACCATTTTAACTCTGGTGCTGTTAACTAAGATTTGTAGCAGCAATTCTCACCTCAGCAATCATTCTGTTGGTGTCTCCCAAGAAGAGTAGGTTTAAGGCTTCCTCTTCATTGGTTGCTTGCTGAAGAGACAAGTTTTTCAGATGAATGTTCTGATCGGGGTCTTCCATTATTGTCACTTTTCTACATGAAAAAAAAAAAAACCAAACCAAAACCCAAAATGAAAACTAGAATTTTTGTAAGGCAATCTTTGTTCCATATTTTCATTTTGATTGCGCCAAAAAGGTGACATCTAAAACCCCAAATCAATGATGATAAAAGAACTATAAACATGAAGAGTAAATGATGCACATTAAAGGAACTGCTGAATTTTAACTCTGTCACCTCCTTTTTATCCTTTATTATAGACCACCACATAGAAGAAGAATATATAAAATCTATAACTATTAGACAAAGCTTTGGGAGTTTTTTTAATGAGATATAGTAAAATCTCAAGAGCAAGAGGTTAGGTGAATCATCGCAAACAAAAGTAGGGGTTTGCTTGCCATTACCACAGCTATTTAAGCACAAATGATACATGAAGTGTACCATAGTCTTGATGAACAAATAGGCATGGAATATTTCAGAATCAACACATCTGTAGCCAACACATTTCTAATAACTTTGTGTTTGTCAAGATTATTTATCTTTTCATTATTCTCAAATGTAAATGATCCCTTTTTTAAATTAAAAACAAGCAAACAGAATGATTTTATTTATTTCCACTGAGGTTAGAAATGCTCTTAGTTGTACTTCTTAAAGCCTTAAAGTTCAGAAAAAGGAAGTTAGATGGAAGTAGCAAGGATATGGCAAAAGCTCCGGGAGAGCTACTAAATATAACTGAAACCCATTTTCACTTCTTTAAATAGCCTTTTGACGTAAGAATTTTTTCTTTTGATCATGTTACTGAGAAGTAAACTTTATTGGCTTTACTGAGTAGCCATTAGGGTCTCCTCAGTTAGGACATTCTGTAGTATCGAACATAGAAGCCAAATAGTTGCATCACCGAATTTGGAAAACTCCCAGAGTGAAGACTCTCTTAAAATTGAAGTATGCTAATTCTGAGGATGAATGACATGTCATTCAGGGTGAATTACATGTTCTGAGACAACTTACAACAAGCAAATTAGAACTTTTTTAAAAGTTAGAAGTTTTTTTTAAAAAACAAATTTTTCCCTGTAAGTATAGATAATACCTTATATATACACATATATGTATACATATATGTATGTGTGTATATATATATATCTATATCTTTTTTTTCATATTCTTCAAGGTTAACCACAAGAGGGAGTATGGGGCTTGAGTTTTTATCTCTAGATAGTTCTTGCATGTTAATTACTCAAAGCTCCTTCGAAATCACACAGGTTGGGTTTTGTTCTGCTTTGCTTGTCTTCCCCCCCAAAACTTACAGAATCAAATCGAGCAGCTAAGCAGCATTCTGTAGTATTAGGGAAGTAGTTCACCCTCTGATAGTCAAAACATTGGAATGGATATACAGAAATAATTTGAACACATCACAATACACTATTTTCAAGAAAAAATACATGTAAAAGTACACAAAATGCTTCTTTCATAGTCATAACAATTGTTTTTCCAAGTATGATTGCCTACAAACAGCCTTATTTTTGCGTGATAGGGTAAGACAGCACTAGTACAGTCATGAAACTCTGATTCCCCCATTCAGAGCATAAACCCAAAAGCATAATTCTGCTCTCGCATAACAATGTTTTGATAATGCCATGGTGAAACATGACGCAATTCTATCTGTGCATGCATCATATGCTAAAGCCCAGAGTGGTTCTGATTACAGTATGATGCTTTGACTAATTTTAATATTTTGAAATTGCACAATAAGCATCATCTACCTCTTTTTATAATCTAGGAAAACAATGTTGTTTTACTATGCACACTTGGCATAGTATTTAAACCTTTAAGGACCTTTTCAGACTACATTTTGACCAATGATTATAAATAATTTCCAGACAATGAAGATATTAGTTTGGACGAAAAGCTCTGGAGGATTATTATATCAGAAAGGAGACAAACCAGCGACAGCCTCCTGTACAGTGGCCTTGCAGCTATTAGGAGGATTTCCAGATGGAAGACTAAATTTGTACATCTTGAGAAGTGTCTGTCAAAGCTTCCTCAGAAAGACATGTTTCAAAATGAAAACAAAATGGTTTATTTTATAATGTTATAAAGTTACTGTATAATATGATAACAGATTTCTATAGAACATTCCCTATTTCAGTGAAATCTTTACATTTCCTAGCCCTAACTTGGATCTTGGAGTGGAAAAGCTCTGTTAAGTTACACATAATGACTGAAAGAAGGCAGAGACAACGTTTTGTTTTCTTTATAAACAAAGAATCTTTTCCATTTGGCTTAATGGATGGAATCTGTAGCTGACTAGGAAACCTGTAGGATGGAATCAGGCTGTTTTATACTGTTATTAACTCAGGCTCTTTCCTGCATCAACTGAGCTGCCATTAATGCAAGAGAGCCTTACAAATTGAATGCTTTCATTTATGACCTTCCTGTCACTGGCAAACAATGAAGTTAAAGCTTCCTTTGATTAATTAATACCACCTCATTAATTTGTGTAATATAAATAAATAAAAAACTTAAAAGACTTTTGAAAATCTTTGGAAATCTTTTGAAAAATTTTAAAATTTGACAATTTTAAAAATCAAGTTTCCTATTATTATATCTGTCTCTAGGGCTTAGAATTGAAGAAATATAAAATAATGTCAAAAACTTTATAAACATTTAAAAATTATTCATAATGATGTAAACAATTAATGTATGGGGACACATACCCTCTATGACAATACATTAGCAGAATATAGTGAACCTAGTTCATTATAAGGAGGAGACTATACAGCCAGTAATAAATTTAGGAAAAGGATAAAAGAGAAAAGCAGCAAGCATGCATCTTGGAGTCTGTCCAGAAGAACAGAATAAACTACTGGATAACTATAGCTAACCTTTGTGTAAAGTTGCAAGGAGCTTTAGGTTTTAAGAAAAAAATGACCAAGATCATAATTTTATATAGCATCCAAAAAAATTAACTTTCAGAAGTATAGCTCCCTGAATACCACATCAAAGGACAAAGTCAACACTGATTCAAGAGGCAAGGTTACAAAGTTATTCTGCCACCAGCACAGCTTTCAATAGCACAGAGATTTGATTTTCCATTCAAGTATAGACCTAGAGCACAATCTTCTTAGATCGTGAGACAGGACAGAACTATGAGATGAGTAAGTATTGGTGCAGACTGTTCTCCTGACACGTCATATTGTGATAGAAAATCCTTCCCACTGTCTCCAATAAATCCTACATGAGAGAAGAAAAGCACAGTTTGTTTTTTCTACACTTTATGGACATAGGAGTGTATTGATACTGACTGAGAGACTGTTGCACATTTAGGAGTTAGCGATCCACATAACATTTAACCTGAGCAGGTGCAGGCTGTGCTGTGTGGCATGCACAGCATGCCATTCAGGCCTGTGTTATGCTGCACAGACTCCTTGGCTGTAGGATAAATTCAGCCGGGTCATTTTAACAGAAGTGTCGGCAGGCAGCTCCCACCTGGTCATCACACCCCCTGCGTGGCCTTGCATTTATCAAAAAATGCTGCAAGAAGTTTTCATGAGAACATCTTTTAGAAACAAAGCTGTTTTCTTGTAAGGAAATTACATAATAGCGAGAATAAGCAAAGGGGAGAGCTTCTCTCCAAAGACAAGATCTGTGCTGCTCTGCGCAGCGCACTGTGGGGAAATCCATTCAGGCTCTACCTGATCCTGCACCAACGCAGGGTGCCCAGCATCTGATGGGATGTAAAATTTCCTTGCCATCTATATTCTACTTCTTATTCTGTCTTATTAAAGCAGTTACCTTATTAAGCCTTTTCTTATCAGGCCTTTCTTACTGAGATCTGGAAAGAGCCCTGAACCAACTCTCTCTACCCCCTCACTCAACCAAGCAGAGTAAGGAGTCAGAACTGAAGCAATGAGACTGATGATGCATGTCCAAACAAAACATACAATATCTGTTAGAATTTGCAGGCAACTGCAATACTCTCACTCACAGAAAAATGTTTGTTAAATAATACTTTGATATTCAAAAGTAAAGTTGTCTTGAATAGCACAACAATAATCTGTACTGAATTAATTTACTCATCCGATGCATTTAGAAAAGTAATTTTAGAAAAGTTTCACTGACTTCTTCCTACCAGTTTTCAGGAAACAAATCAACATAAAATCTGGATAGGAATAAACAATGTATAATGTATGTTGAAGTTATTTTACACATTTAAAATGTAATTTGTTTGAACTGTAATGAACAAAACAATCTTTGATGAAATGATTCAGAACAGTTTTCAGCTGCCTTTTCATGAACAGAAAAGCTTAAGTTTACAAACCTTTGTATTCTCCTAATCTTTGGTATTCAGGAGTAACACTTACACTGAACACTCTTCATTTTGAAAGAATGTATTTCATATTAAAAGCGTGAGCTAATATTATTAGCCTTAGATATTTTAAAACACTGGTAATTCTCAAACACTGAATATATAGTTCTTGAAGATCTGTAGATGGTGGCCAGTTTCTAGATTACATAGTTGGTACAGCCATTGAAAACGAGAAGGGCTGACATCAATGCTGTTGAGCCTGGAGATAGGCAACAGGTTTATTTGCATCAAAAAAATCAGACTGAATAAAATACATTTCCTATATGTTGAAAATTGTTCCTTTAGTCACCTTCCCCCCCCCCCCCCCTTCTTTCTTAAGCAGCACAGGAATTATTATTCTAGTTGGTTTAGCTTTGCCTGTCAGTAGCTTGGTAACTCTTAAAGTGCTTGGAGGGCAGTGGAGAAACAGAAGAGTATAAACTCATGTAAGGTAGTTAACCAGTATTCAGTTACAGATTATTTTTTTTTAAGTGAAAATATTTTACACTGACCCCATGGAACTTAATAGTTCTGCATGTTAATAATTTATATATTGACATAGGTATCATTGTTGATGTTTGAATTTAATTGGCTTTTATCTTCAAGTGTCTTCCTTTTTATGGAACTGAGTTCACTTAATCTACAGTTCAAATAAACATCTTTCTG
>WEKW01025073.1:555-26292 GCA_013389905.1 Sula dactylatra | reverse complement strand
ATGTTTTATTCAGTATATTGAATAGCTAATAAATTGTTTTGCTAATTATATTAAGGAAAAGGTATTTAATACTGGGCCAATAATTTCAAATTCTTTTGCAATCAGATGTTACATATCACCTATTTTCTAACCTTCTCATACCTTTAAAATAACAAAATATCTTTCCCTTGGTAGGATAACTTAAAGTATTGCAGCCACTTTTTTATCATTAATAATTTCAGTTACAGCACTGAGGAAATTATTTTAATAAATATGAGATTCCCACATGGAAGCTATTAGTGAAGTCTTTCAACTGCAAGTTTTATGTTCAACTACATTTTCTATTTGTATATAATGTGAAATAAGCATTGGGCTACCATCTGTAGGTTCTTCAAAAACTTTGACAATGTCATTGTATTTCTCTTAATTATCTGTTTTCTGATTTTCATGTAAGTTAAAAATTTGTGTAACACAAGTTCAGACTCTGGATCATTTTCTCCTCTTTTTATTTGAAATAGCATTATGGTTACATTTGCAAAACAGGTTCTGTTCATCGCATTATTTAACAAATCATTATCCTTTGTATTGCAATTTTTATAATGATATTGGAATTACTGGTTTTGATATTTGGGAATATCAACATTATCCCCTTTGGAAATCATCTGGAATAGAGAAAATCTTCAAATGTTTAGTAAAAATCATAAGTTAGATTTATGAGATTAGGAAACTTCCTCCTCCCTTTTTAGCCACACAGACTTTGTTCCCTGTACGTGTATGATAAAACCTGGAATAATTTTCACTTCCCAGTTCAGGAATTATTATAAAAGGTTTCAGATGAAGCTGACTGGGAAAAATATTAAATTTATGAAATACCACTGCTGCTTCTGTGACTCTGGTTTTCTTCCTCTTTACTTACTTCCCTTCAGTAACAATGGGACACTTCTGAATGTGTTGTTACGGTGGGAGATAGTTACAGTGGGAGTTAGTTACAGTGGGAGTTTGGTAGAATGTCCTGTGCTTTGCAAGTTCTGACCTAGTTTTTATATCAGCACTTCATGTTCATCAGAAGAGCCCTCAAGTTGTTCTGAGTAGAATATAAGGCCAAAATATTTCCTGCCAGGAAAGAAGATAAGAGAGAAATCGAGAGGTAGTCTGAAAATGCGTAAATCTACTTCTCTCTTCCTTCCTGGCTTGTAAGAACTACAATCTCATCCTCCCCAAGAAACTGTTCTTTCTGTGAGCTACGGGAGGTGTGGCAAGGACATGTGTACTATGCATGCTCAATATTGCCAGGTGCTTATTAAACATCATAAATAATTACCTCATTCTTTCTGTTCTTTTAACCAGCCAGTCCTTTGAGCAGTGGTTGTGTCTATTCTAATAACACTGCAAGAAAACACTTCAGAACACAGCTGAAGACCTGGACTATGCTGAGCTGTCTTTTGCTGTAGTGAATAATTCACACATAGAAGTGATGCTTCTTTTTCAGGATGGCAAAAATTAAATTAGAGTATAATAGAATAGTTCCAGTTGGAAGAGACCAACAGTGATCATCTAGTCCAACTGCCTGACCACTTCAGGGCTGACCCAAAGTTAAAGCATGTTATTAAGGGCATTGTCCAAATGCCTCTTAAACACTTACAGCCACTCCTCTCCCAATTTATACTTGTGCCTGGCATTACTCTGTCTCAAGGTGTAGAATCCAGCATTTGGACTTGTTAAATTTCATGCCATTACTGCATGTGAAGAACTGTTCTTCCTGCACAGGATGGAGTGGAAAAGAGAGTTGAATTTTTTTTTTTAATTTATTTATTTTTTTTAGCTTGCTGATTCACCACCTTGTAACAAAGGTTTCTACAGGTACATTGGTCAGAAAAGGAGGATTAAAGAAAATGTACCCCCCTGATAAACAGGACAGGAATACTAGTGGCAACCAGCATGAAGGCATAACAATTCTTTTTTTTGCCTCAATTTTTACTGATAGTCACACTCTTCCTACGTCTGTCAAGTCCCTGAACCTCAAGGCAGGGACTTTGGGGATCAAAGTCCATCCCATTATAAGTGAAGATCATGTTTGAGATCATGTGAGGAACCTGAAAACGCACAAGTCCACAGGACCTGATGAGGTGCATCACAATGTTCTAAGGGAGTTGGCAGATGTGGTTGCTAAGCCACTCTTATATTTGAGAAGTCATGGCAGTCAGGTGAAGTCCCTGGTGGCTGGAAAAAGGGAAACACTGCACCCATTTTTAAAAAGGTAAAAAGGAGGACCCTAGGAACCACCAACCAGTCAGCCTCACTTCAGTGCCCAGTAAGATCATGGAGCAGATCCTCCTGGAATATATGCTGAAACATATGGAAGACAGGGAGGTGATTAGAGAGACCCAACATGGCTTCACCAAGAGCAGATTGTGCCTGACTAATCTAGTGGCCTTCTACAATGGAGTAACCACATCAGTGGACAAGGAAAGAGCAACAGATGTCATCTACTGGGACTTCAGCAAGGCCTTTGATATGGTCCCTCCACAACATTCTCACCTCTAAATTGCAGAGTTATGGGTTTGATGGATGGACTGTTAGATGGAAAGTGAATTGGCTGGATGGCCACATCCAAAGAATTACAGTCAATAGCTCAATGTTCAAGTGGAAACCAGGAACAAGTGTCATCCCTCAGGAGTCTGTACTGGGACCAATACTATTTAATATCTTCACCAATGGCACAGACTGTGGGACTGAGCGCACCCTCGGCAAGTTTGTGGATGACACCGAGCTGAACGGTGCAGTTGATGTGCTAGAGGAAAGGGATGTTATCCAAAAGGACCTCGACTGGCTTTAGGAGTTGGCCTGTGCAAACCTCATGAAGTTCAACAAGGCCAAGTACAAGGTTCTGTCCCTGGATTGAGGCAATCCTCAGTATCAATACAGGCTGGGGGATGAATGGACTGAGAGCAGCCCTGCAGAGAAGGACTTGGGGGTACTGGTGGATGAAAAATTGGACGTGAGCTGGCAATGTGCTCTCACAGCCCAGAAAGCCAACCGTATCCTGGGCTGAATAAAAAGAAGCATAACCAGCAGGTCGAGGGAGGTGATTCTGCCACTCTAATCTGCTCTTGTGATACCCCACCTGGAGTACTAAATGATCTTTGAAGTTCCCTTTGAAGCCAAATCATTCTATGACTCAATGAAATAACATTGAAAATAATTCTTTGACAACTATAGTTTCCATACATAGACAATGACACTTGTGTAAAATGGATTAAGAGGTAAAACAGAAGGAATAAAGACTAGTTAAATTGATGTGCTGAAATTTGTAGCTGGTCCTAAAAAGGTTTCTGCTAATAGCACTGGTGGAAGTGTATTTTCCCTCTAACAGACTGTATTTTTGCTTCAATGTGAAAATACTCAGGGAGTTTAGCATCGAGTTAAATTGGAAGAGCGGAGACTAGCAATCAGAAAAAATAAAATCAGAGTTATAGGATTTGATATGACCACATAATAATTTTGTTCCTTAACATTCTTTAGGGCATATTTTTAGTTGTTACTTATGTGAAATGATATATTAGATGTTGAGTTCTTATTCAGAATTTGAGAAGAAAATGTAACAGCAATGATTTTTGTATTGTAGTTAAACAGTATTGCATGTTTTGAGTCTCTTCTATCTTAAAGAAAAGAAACGATTTTGGTTTGGGCTTTTTTTGGTCAGATCTCTTCATCATTCAAATATCTTTAAATTTGATTAAATGAATGCTGAAATGATGGGCTGCTTGTAAAGGAACATCTTTTGACTTACAATTAACAGGTTAGAAGTAGGTAAAAAAAAATTACATCACTGATTCTGGTTTGGTTCTTTGCCCTATGACAGCTGAGCTTCAAAAATGAAACAAACAATATTAGAATTCTCAGTATTCAAAATAAAGGTGAAATGAGACTGACCCTATCTTACTAGAAACTTGTTTCTGGGGGACTTTAGTCAGCTACCTCTAAAAATAATCTTTGAATGAGGTGTTGTCTCTGTAGTGGTCTCTGTGGCATAGGTGTGCATTGTTAGCAAGCCAAGAAGCAAGCTTGCTCTCTTGTCAGAAAATCACGTGCAGTGAACTATCTCAGCTGCTAGCCCCATTCTTCTCCCACTCAAATGAAGGCTTGTGATGTGCTTAACTATACCAAATTGTCTTTATGTACAGTGAAAGGACGTTGTTTCTATGTGTCTTCTGTTCTTAGGTTAATGTGGTTAGGTATGTTTCAGTCCATAACTGAACATATAATTTTTGTGTTGTTGTATTCTAAAAGCTTTGCTGAGTTGGTGATCAGACTGACAGAGAAAGTGAATACAGTCAGAGCAGAAGGATGGCTGGGCCCAAGAGTTGTGGTGAATGGAGGTAAATCCAGTTGGTGGCCGGTCACGTACAGTGTTCCCCAGGGCTCAGAGTTGGGGCCAGTCTTGTTTAATATCTTTATCAATGATCAGGATGAGGGGATCAAGTGCACCCTCAGTAAGTTTGCAGATAACACCAAGTTTGCAGGAATGTCCATCTGCTCGAAGGTAGGAGGGCTCTACAGAGGGAGCTGGACAGGCTGGATTGATGGGCTGAGGTCGATTGTATGAGGTTTACCAAGGCTAAGTGCCGGGTACTGCACTTGGGTCACAACAACCCCATGCAATGCTACAGGCTTGGGGAAGAGTGGCTGGAAAGCTGCCTGGCCGAGAAGGACCTGGGGATGCTGGTTGACAGCTGGCTGAACATGAGCCAGCAGTGTGCCCAGGTGGCCAAGAAGGCCAACAGCATCCTGGCTTGTATCAGGAATAGTGTGGCCAGCAGGAGTAGGGAAGCGATCATCCCCCTGTACTCAGCACTGGTGAGACCGCACCTTGAATACTGTGTTCAGTTTTGGTCCCTTCAGTACAAGAAGGTCATTGAGTTGCTGGAGCGTGTCCAAAGAAGGGCAATGAATCTGGTGAAGGGTCTGGAGAGCAGGTCTTGTGAGGAGCAACTAAAGGAGCTGGGGTTGTTTAACCTGGAGAAGAGGAGGCTGAGGGGAGACCTTATCGCTCTCTACAACTCTCTGAAAGGAGGTTGTAGCGAGGTGGGTGTTGGTCTCTTCTCCCCAGTTACTAGTGATAGGACAAAAGGAAACAGCCGCAAGTTGTGCCAGGGAAGTTTTAGATTGGATATTAGGAAAAATGTCTTCACTGAAAGGTTTGTCAAGCATTGGAGCAGGCTTCCCAGGGAAGTGGTTGAGTCAGAATCCCTGGAAGTATTTAAAAGATATGGTGCTTGGGGATGTGGTTTAGTGGTGGACTTGGCAGTGGTAACTGCCAAGTTGGCAGTTAATGGGTGGACTTGATGATCTTAAAAGTCTTTTCCTACCTAAACAATTTTATGATTCTGTGATAAGCCATCAGGTTACAAATGGATTCTGAGTCAGCGGACTCTAGGGGTTCTACAAGGAATTTCTTTGGCTGTTTAAGTTGTGATATCATGGTCCCAAAGCTGTGATGATTAATAAGAGGAAAACAGTTTGAAATTGTTAGGAAACTTTTCGTGATCTGCCTAGGAAAAACCAGTTCAGAGGTGTTCTTAAAATAGAAAATAATTTATTTTTTAATTGGATTTGATGTTGCCTAATGTAGTGCCAGGTGCCTTTGAGGTCTACTATAAGGTGTTGGTATTATGTAGGTTAGCCTACTTACTATCAAAGCCCTTGTATGGGTTGAGTTATGGAACTTGTGTATCGGCCCTACAAGAGTGCTTTTGATAATATGCTAGATGGAAAAATTAGGGTGAAAAAGTTTGTAACTGAATCTATAATTGAGAAGAACTGTAAAAATGCTAGCTGTGCAGAAGACACCAGTGGTCTGAAAGGTTAAGTACTCTGCTAGGGAAAAGTATTTGTAGTGTTTATCTTGAAATTAATGTTTTCATTGATGACCTAAGAAGGAGAAGTTTGGAATCTGCCAGTGAAATCAGCAAAGTTACTGATGATTCAAAGTTAGATGTTATTAAATCTGTATATGGGAAAATAAGAATAACGTGAGCAACCTTGATGACTAAGAGACACCAAATGAAATAGGGTGAAATTTAATGCTGAAAAAGTGCAAGTTCATTAATGAATTTTAAGGGGGAAAAAAGGTATCTAAGTATACATTAATATAAGCTTGAAACTCAGAAATTGCAAATGCAGAGGTGGAGGAGTTTACATTAGCAATTGCAGGATATTTGTTTATACATCACATACTGTGCTGTTTTAATCATGTGTTTTGGAAAGACTAATTCCAAACAGAATAGGTACCAGATGAGCTCCTACTTAAGGTGAAGAGCAGCTATCTCATGAGGTGACTAAGTTCCATTTTGCTTTTTTGCTTAGCAAAAGGTCTGAGGCAGGAGGTAATAGTTCTCTATACACTGGGCTTGGATAAAAAATAGCTCTTCAGAGAGGCTCTTCAAAAACTAAAAGCAGCTGTACTAGCTGGGGTGAACTGTTCATATCACTATTAGAATGAGCACATCCAGTGGTGAATTGGGGTACTCCAAATTTCAACAAAGAAATGGATCGCAGATACCTACATGCTGCTGAATAGTGGTTTGTGCTTGCTTCCTACAGGAATTAAGGAAGATAAAATGGTAGAATTTAGTGGAAAACTTATTTCCAAAGTATGGAACTAATTGCAAAGGAGCAGGTACTGATTCAGTGTTTTTTTAAGGCCCTGAAAAATAACTTAGACCACTTTTTGCTCTGATAAGTTTAACTGTGCTTCTCTGAAGTGCTGTTGTCTGAAGGCAAACAGTTTTTAGCACATTCATTTGTTAAGCAGCTGTGTATTGTCATCACCTGACACAGATCCAGTGAAGGCATTGAGACTTGAGTTAAAGAAGAAAGTAAGAAACATGCTCTGAACTTCACTTTTTAGGGGCGATAGGAATGAGGAGGTGGACTGGGCTTTCTGACGATGCTTACAATGATATGAAGGGTTGCCCGCACATATCACGGCAGGGGATAATGAAGCAGTGCCTTGCTTTTGTAGTGGTTTTTGCATGCTCATCAGCTCCCACCGTCACATGTCTAGTGTGAAGCACCACTGCTGTTACCCGGGCCTACTTGGTATCAGATTGTAGTTAACTGTACAGTTGCTCTCATCTTTAGTACTCAGTTGCAGAAAAGCTGCAGATGGAAATTAAATTTCAGGAGCCTCTATGTGAAGAGCTCAGTGCAGTGAGGCTGTGCTTGATTAATTTCTTTTCTGAGAAAAATACCAAAATTCTATATGTCAAAGATATCAAATTACTAGTAGGTTAGTTTCAGGATGTGTAGATAAAATAATTCTTAGAAATCAGAATATAAAATACTCAACAAAAACTTTGCAGTTCAATTGAATATTAAACAGATTTCTCTGGGTTTTGATTGTTTCTTTTAGCATATTTTCACAGAAACATCTGGAAGAATGCTTTCTCTATTTTTGAAGGTTGATAGGGTAATTCCAGTTGAAGGGATCTCAGGAAAGGGTCTAGTCCAACGTCCTGCTTGAAACAGGGTCAGCTCTGAGATCCAACCAGATTTCTAAGGTCTTTCTTCAGTCAATTCTTAAAAACCTCTGATGGTGGAGACCCCACAACATCTGTGGCTAGCCTGCTCCACTGCTGGACTGTTCTCAGGTGAAAAATGTTGCTTTGTGTCCTGTCTTATTCTGATTTATGTCCATTTCTTCTTGTCCTTCTGCTGTGTCCAACTGGAGAGCCTGGCTTAGTTTACGCACTAATCTCCCCGTAGGCACTGGGGGGCTGCTGTTAGGTCCCACTGAAGTCGCCTCTGCTCCAGGCTGCACAAGCCCAGCTCCCTCAGCCTCTCCCCACAGGGCCCACGCCAGCCGTTGCAGTGGCCTTTGCTGAATTCACGCGCTAACTGAGCCTCCCCAAGAGCGATGAAGTAAAAGGTCAATTTCCACAAAGAAGGAGACTGTCGCTTCATGAAATGGTATGTTGAAATACTGAAAAGTTACCAAAAGTATTTGGGAAAAAGGAATGTTCTTACTTAATAGCAAAAAAACCCCCTTAAATTCCTTTCAGGTCTTGAGAACACTACTTCAGCTTGAATCACTCCATAGTACCGCTGTCTGCCATATAAGTTAGTCAGACATTATAGCATAAACCTGTCAAAACAGCTCTTTCCTCTTTTCAAAAAGGAAAATTTGACAGGCTTTTTTTAGTAAATGGCACAATTTTACAGAAAGTACTAGCTTTATATTATTAAGAGCCAAATTTTCATCAGGAAATAATAAAATCTAGTGAGTTCTTTGGGAGATCCAACATATACCTCTAAATTAAAAAATAAAGAAAAACTTTCCAAATCATATGTCCTACTTAATTACCATTTTACAGTCTCTTCTTAAATAAGAAGCACCACTGAGATCATCAAAGTATGGAAACATAAACTTTTGTTTTTCTTAAACTTTGCAAAGGCTACAGATAAACATTTTGTGAAAACTTTGCAGTTCCTTTAATTATAGAAATAAATTTGTTAGGTGCCTTGCCATCTAGTTGCTACCTCAATCTTACTAGTTTCTCCAAGTTAAACATCCCAGTAGAGAAATAGGGATCTGGGTCTAATATTCTTTTTATGCAGAAGAACTAATGTTGACTGAAGTAGGAGTTAATTTTCTTCACAGTAGATCACACATACAGTTACATAGCCAATAATGTGCTGAAGTGGAAGAGGCAGACGCCACTGCTATTTCAGAACAGTTGCTATTTTCTATGTAGTAAATTCTACTTTTTAACTCTTGTTTGCTTAATTATTGTTGCCATGGTTTCACTTTGGTAGGTGGTCCCATACTACCAGTTTGTAATTTCTGTGTTTGTTTTATGGTTGATTTTCTCTTGTTGTCAGAAGAAGAGGGCAGAAAAGTGACAAAATTGGAAAAACAGTTGTTATGTAGAAACCACCTAGCAGCTACACTAAGTATTAGTGCAGCCCATCATGAACTGTGATTCCAAAGGCACTCCAGGTATAGATTACTTAATACAATCCCTTTAAGCAGTTGTCTGTACTGCAACTCCTGTGTTTCTCCCTTGAATTTTGGTTAATTTCCCCCTAGACCCACCAAAGATTTTTTTTACATTTGGTGAAGACAACTAGAGAGAAGTATTTATTTGCCAAATTCCTCCTCCTGCATGACCGTGAATGGTAAAAGTTCATGAATGTAATAGGAGATGTGTTAGAATATAGATATCAAGGTATACTGGCACCAAAGTAATTTCCTTTTGTTTAATTTCTGGTGTAGAAATTAATAGTGCACCACAAACTAAGTCATGCTTAAATAATTAGGGGGTAGGTGGGATTTGTGACATGGACCTTTTTCAGATACGATCTTTTACTAGAACTCCCTTAAAAACCCTTCAGAAAAATCCCCCACACCAATTCTGTTCCCCATTTCCTAGCAAATATGAAAAGTCAGGATTTTATTGATCGCAATTTTCAGATAAAGCTAATGGCTAATACTTTCAATGGTCAGTACCCTCTGCGAAGCAGCAGGGGTGGCAAAAAAGAAAGAGCAAGGCAAAAGATAGGGAAAATGGTAGGCTGAAGCAAAACAGGTAGCAAATCTGACCAATGTAACTCAGAAAAAGGAATTCTGTAATATAGCAGTATGAGACTGAGAAGTAGTAGAAATAAAAGAAACTGGGAATGCAAGAGAAAGCAACCAAGAGGAGCCCATGAACAGGCATGGCTGCAGTTCACCCCTAGCAGCTTGGCAAGCTTGCTTTGCTCCTGTTAGAATAAGCAAACTAAAGCATAAAATGAGAATAGGACAGAAACACCTCACCTCGAATCAGGGCAATTGGGAAGGAAAACAGGAAAACAGACCACAAAAAGACCAGTGCTTTCCTGATTTGATGCTTTTGGCATAGCACCTATTCACAGGTTCCAGAAGATTTAGCTTGCTTAAACATACATTCCCCCGGAGTTTCTGTTTAACTTCTGTGCTATATCTTTGAGTTAAACATGTTCTGAATCTCAAAAGGCAGAGAGGTTTGCTGCACACAAGCATGTAGAAAGATCACATTCTGGTCTAAAGTTTTTCGTTAATTCACTTGAACTTCTTCAGGAAAGATATTCTGTTGGGGATGTGTATGCATATACACATAAATATGTAAATAAATATAGATACATATATTAACACTGGGTGATCTTGTAAAATTTTAGGTACTTGCTGGTTCATTTAGGAATGCCAAAACAGGCATCTGTTGTGTCGGATGGCTCCATCTATAACTGACATTTTTAATTTTTTTTTTTTTTTTACATTGAATATTGTCTGGGACTTTACAAGACTTTACATATTTACCTTTGCAATACCTTTAATTTTGATTCTTATGTGTTAGGGGTTTGAAACTTAATTGAAATCAGAGCCTGACTCAGAGGGGTAACAGCTTAATAGGTACTTACTAGGTCCTTTTTTACAAAATGAGCAGCAAAACAAACTCATCTGTTTATAGCCAATAAAACCCAAAACCAAACAGCTCCCCCACAATGGCAAAACCTTAACTCTGGCAAAAGAATTGCTAAAAGCAATATCATGACTCAATGAGAATATTGCCATTGACAATACTGGTACTAATATTTCACAGCAGAAGTGAGAGATAAAAGTTCAAAAAGTGTAATATATCTGTAACAGCTAAACTACTTGCCACATACAGGTTCCTTAGCTCTTGGCGTACACTCAACAAAATTTCTGCACATTATTTCCTTCAAAGATTGTGAAGATGTGTTGGTTGACTAGTGAAACACAAGGCATTTTAAGATTGGTCTTTGAAGTGAAACTTCCTATTTGTATTATGGCATTTTTCTTTATGAGGCTCTGCAATAGTCAGTTACCAGAAATAAGATTAAAGCTACTTCTTAGTCCATTTGAGTATGGACAGGGAGCGTAGAGGTAGATCATGCTTATTCAAAACCTCTGCATGGTTTATACTGTATTGTGAAACCAAAAGTAATTCTTAATTCTTACAGTTATACATGCATTGTATAAATTGGTAGTGCATAACCTCTTTATAGCTTTAGTGTTTGTAGGAGATGCTCCCATCCAAACTTGAGCTGCTCTCTCAACCTTGAAATGTGCTGATTTCCCCCACCTGTCGGGCTGCTCTGCAGCTGCTCTCATTCTCTTCTGTCAATCAGCTTCTCACTGATACTAATTAGGGTGATAGAGCCTCACGTTATTAGGTCTAAATTAGATAACTTTGGCAAATCCAACAAATGCTGAATAATGCATTTCTGTCTGGGGTTTGTAGCCTTTTGGAGGTTCTATGAATATCTGTTGTGGGAGAGGGGCCTCACAGAGTGCATACACCTGTATTCACATCTTTGTCAAAAATAGGTCTGTTAATCATGGTTTGTGGAGATGTCAGATAAAAACAAAGAGCTGTTTTGTTCATAATTTTAAAATAGTGCCTATTAAGGTATTGCTATTTTTGCAAAGGGTAGTTAGAGCTGGAATGATAAAAGGCTCAAATAATATTTGAGAACAGCATCATTGGTTGTTTCTGCTATGTACCTGTAAATTCAGAAATATTGTTTTCAGTATTATTTCCTACTGGAGTATTAACTGTTATTATACAACCAGCTCTTTACAATTGAATATACTTTTTTTATCTTGAATATGCTAACAGTATGTGAATGTAAAATGGATGATTTATTTCACAATAACTCTGCCTCATCGTCATTCTGCTCTATGATGAGTGTATGGTGGTTTATCTCTTTTCATAATATATCTCTGTTTACTTGAGGATAATAGTATACCACAGTGAGCAAACTGCTGTGGAGGAGCCACTAAATTGTAGACTCCTATCTAAACTTTCTGGTGTTTTCACATGCTGAGAATAACCGCTCTCAGGTCATGACTGGGAGGGGATAATTTTAAAGTAATTTTTTTTTCTGTTGAAATAAAAAGCAGTAGAGTTGAAGGGGATATCTAATGTGGTAGTAGCAGAGCGAGATTTTACAATGGGTTGTAATGTTTAATCCTTTGTTCCTGAGGAAGAAGACTTTAAAAGGCTGTGGCTGAACTTTCTCTGTTGCTGCTCAGGCTCTTTGTGGCCATTTTCACCCTACTGTTGTTTTGGTAGGACTGCAGTATATTTAAATTACGCTTTCTGATTCAGTAGGTTTTAATTTGTTAATATGGATGACTAAATTAAAGACTTTTCATGTCCTCATTCCAGTAATGAAAAGGGTGATGTGTTTGGAAGGGGTGGTATAATTTAGGAGATGTTCTTGAAGCTTGTGACAGAAAACTAGCAATTTATTAATTAGTTATTGTTTGTTATTTTTCTTTCTTCCAGCTTTGATGATGTTGCAGTATTATGTTTTCCAGAACAAACTGTTATGTATGCTTTTGTGTGAACTGTAACACAGTAAAACCTTGAACTTTTTCAGGCATTACTGTAAAACACACAGACGCAGGTGCAGAATGATCTTTCAGCAGGGCATACAGTGATCACACTATACTGTGTTTTCTGTGTGTGCAGCTTTATATTACTGTATTTGTGTATTATTAGTGCTGGTGCTGAGTTTTTAACCTTAGCTGGTAAAACACTTTGAAAATGCAAAGTATGTTATACAACCTAATATAATTAGTGCTTCTCACTTTAATTTGGAGAATGCAGCATTAATTATACTTTAAAAAAACATGTTGGAACTTAGAAAGTATTAGTATCAACAGTTAAAAAAAGGCGTAAACAGCCTGCTGGTATCTGGTTTTCAGTCTTTCTATTGTATTCTGATATAGCACATAGCTCCGTATTGCAGATGGAAGGGGTTTTCTTCATTATAGGCTTATATCAAATACATAATATGGTCTTTTAGATCCCTTGTGGTGTATTTAGTAGAAGAGTGGTTTGGTCTCATTTAGTACATTTTACAAAGAAGTACACTATTCTCTTTTCAGTATATACTTTTTATTATAATTCCTTTTTATATTCCTTTTATATTTATATTTTATATTATATTCCTTTATACTCCTTTATATTCCAGGAGGAGCTGGAAGCCATTGTGCAGCAGGATAGCTATGACTTAGTCGCCATCACAGAGGCATGGTGGGTTGACTCTTATGACTCTTATGCAATGGATGGCTATAAGCTCTTTAGAAGGGATAGGAAAGGAAGGAGAGGCGGTGGGGTGGCCCTGTGTGTTAGGGAGTGTTTCGATTGCATAGAGCGTAGCAATTGTGATGATAAGGCCGAGTGCTTATGGGTAAGGATGAGGGGGAAGGCCAACAAGGCAGATATCCTGCTGGACATCTGTTATAGACCACCCAGCCAGGAGGAAGAGGTAGACAAAGCATTTTACAAGCAGCTGGCAGAAGTATCACAATCGATTGCCCTTGTTCTGGTGGGGGACTTCAGCTTACTGGACATCTGCTGGAAACACAACACAGCAGAGAGGAAACAGTCTAGGAGGTTCCCGGAATGTGTGGAAGAAAACTTCCTGACACAGCTGGTGAGTGAGCTACCAGGGGAGGTGCCTCGCTTGACCTGCTGTTCACAAACAGAGAAGGACTGGTGGGAGATGTGGTGGTCGGAGGCCATTTTGGGCCTAGTGATCATGATATGATTGAGTTCTCAATTCATGGTGAAGTAAGGAGGGGGTTCAGCAGAACCACTACCATGGATTTTGGGAAGGCAGACTTTGGCCTGTTCAGGGCACTGGTTTGGAGAGCGCCTTGGGAGGCAGTCCTGAAGGGCAAAGTAGTCCAGGAAGGCTGGGCTTTCTTCATGAGGGAAGTCCTAAAGGTGCAGGAGCAGGCTGTCCCCATGTGCTGCAAGTCGAACCGGCAAGGAAGACAACTGGCCTGGCTGAATTGGGAGCTTTTGCTGGCACTCAGAAAAAAAAAATAGGGAGAGTTTACCACTTTTGGAGGAAGGGGCAGGCATCTCAAGAAGAGTACAGAGACCTCGTTAGGTCATGCAGAGAGAAAATTAAAAAGGCAAAAGCCCAGATAGAACTCAACCTGGTCAGTGTTGCAAGGGATAACAAAAAATGTTTTTACATATACATTAACAACAAAAAGAGAACCAGACAGAATCTGCATCCTCTATTGGATGCACAGGGGAACATTACCACTGAGGATGAGGAGAAAGCTGAGGTATTTAATACGCTCTCTGCCTCAGTCTTTAACGGTCAGAGCAGTTATCCCCAGGTTATTCAGCCTCCTGAGCTGCAAGGCAAGGACTCATCGCAGAACAAACAACCCATAATCCAGGAGGAAGCAGTTTATGACCTGCTGAGCCACCTGGACACCCACAAGCCTCTGGGGCCAGATAGGATCTACCCAAGGGTACTGAGGGAGCTGGTGGAGGAGCTTGCCAAGCCACTCTCCATCATTTCTCAGCAGTCCTGGTTAACAGGGGAGGTCCCAGACGACTGGAAGCTTGTCAATGCGATGCCCATCTACAAGAAGGGCTGGAAGGAGGACCGGGGGAACTAAAGGCCTGTCAGCCTGACCTCAGTACCAGGGAATATTATGGAGTGATATGTCTTGAGTGAGCTCACTGGGCAAGTGCAGGACAACCAGGGTGTCGGTCCCAGCCAGCATTGGTTCATGAAAGGCAGGTCCTGCCTGACCAAGCTGATCTCCTTCTATGACCAGGTGACCTGCTTGGTGGGTGAGGGAAAGGCTGTGGATGTGTCTGCCTGGACTTTAGCAAGACCTTTGACACAGTCTCCTACAGCATCCTCAGCTATATTCTTAGCTGGATAAAAAACTGGCTGGATGGCCGGGCCCAGATAGTTGTGGTGAATGGAGGTAAATCCAGTTGGCGATTGGTCACGAGCGGTGTTCCCCAGGGCTCAGTGTTGGGACCAGTCTTGTTTAATATCTTTATCAGTGATGTGGATAAGGGTATTGGGTGCACCCTCAATAAGTTTGCAGATGACACCAAGTTTGTAGGAATGTCGATCTGCTCGAGGGAAGGAAAACTCTACAGAGGGATCTGGACAGGCTAGATCAACGGGCCAAGGTCAACTGTATGAGGCCATATGCCATGTCTTGCACTTGGGTCACAACAACCCCATGCAATGCTACAGNGCCAACAGCATCCTGCATTGTATCAGGAATAGTGTGGCCAGCAGGAGTAGGGCAGTGATCATCCCCTTGTACTTGACACTGGTGAGGCTGCGTCTCAAATACTGTGTTCACTTTTGGTCCCTTCAGTACAAGAAGGACATTGAGGTGCTGGATTGTGTCCAGAGAAGGGCAATGAATCTGATGAAGGGTCTGGAGAGCAGGTCTTATGAGGAGTGGCTGAAGGAGCTGGGGTTGTTTAGCCTGGGGGAGAGGAGGCTGAGGGGAGACCATATTGCTCTCTACACTTCCCTGAAAGGAGGTTGTAGTGATGTGGGTGTTGGTCTCTTCTCCCAAGTTACTAGTGATAGGACATGAGGAATTGGCCTCAAGTTGCGTCAGGGGAGGTCCAGTTTCGATATTAGGAAAAATGTCTTCACTGAAAGAGTGGTCAGGCACTGGAACAGGCTGCCCATAGAGGTGGTGGAGTCACTATCCCTGGAGCAGTTCAAGAAACAGGTAGATGTGACACTTTGGGACATGGTTTAGGAGCCACAGTTGTGTTGGGTTGTCGGTTGGACTTGACGATTGTAGAGATATTTTCCAACCTTAACGGTTCTATGATTCTATTATATTGCAAAAAACCCCAAAACTTACTTCTGTGAGAATGCTTTTCTTATTATTTGAATCTGTTTGTTAATTCAGTATTGGAGGTACACAAGGTAAGCGTATTAGAGTAGTACAGGTGGGGTTTTCCATATGTGTGACAAAATAATTCCTTTTCATTTTTGAAGTTAATTTTAAAACAATCAGGTAATAACAACTGTTTGTGCTGTCATGGTAGTGCAGTTTTATCAGACACATCTTGTCCTGTTCGGGGGAGTGTGCTGGACTTTTTTTTACAGTGGCCCAGTGGAGGACTGTTTCGGGAAGGGCTGTGAAGCCCATTGTTGTGGCAGTGCCGCAGGCCCTGGAGGAGGAAGAGCGCCATCCCGCTGAGGTGCAGCGCTGGATGGGAAGCTCTGGCTGTAGTGATTGCAGTGGTAGTTTCCAAACCTTGTTCAGGTCAGATGGGCGATCATGGAAGGGTCTTGCCCTTTAAAGTGTTTTCAGCTGAAAGTTGGATTATACAAATAAATACCATGTGGCTAATTAACGTTGATCTGTGAACAATCTTAATGGGTAAGGCATTCTTTGATTTCTTCCTGTACTGGGGACTTAGGGTACAAAAAGACATTAAGACAGGCACAGAAGGATGAGGTGATAATGTCATGTGCCCAAACCAGGTGACAGCTAGCTCATAGTAACATTTTCATTGAATAACTCCAATACAACTTTCTAACACAGCTTTTAAACAAAGTGCAAATGGTTGTGCAAACACAGGCAAGCTGTCACCATGCATGGGCATAAAACGGGCGAATCCAAGTGTTTCATTTTGGAAGCAGAAAGATTAATGAAGAGAAGTGTGCTAATGGTTATAGTGCTCTTACAATGTCAATGAAGTATTGATTCTCTTTTCCCTGCTGCAATGTCTTCATTGTATTTTTGTGGATGATTTTTTGATTCAGTGTGATTTTTTACAAATTGATCAAGTGACAGAAATAAGACATATAATTATTTCCATGGTTTTATATACCAAGAGTTCTTTCCTGACCATGTTGTTTTTAATCTCTAATTGTTGCCATACGGAGATGTTAAGTTACATTGTTAGTATTTCTGTTTGTGTGCATAAAGGTAAAGAAGAACTGAAAACTGCCTCAATGCACACGGGATTACTGTCTTCCTTTTTTTTTTAATGATGCATTTTAAGTATGGCAGGCTACTTCTCAAAAAGACAATTTTAAATTAAGGTATAATGCAAATTCTTCCAGACTAAATGCCTTCAATGCAGAAAACAAATTATTATTTCTTTTGGTAACAGCTGATCTGTCTTTTCTTAATGTGTTTATTGTAACTTACTTGGTTATCCAGCAAATACGACGTGAATAAAAATACCAGGTAGATGTGAAAAGAAAAGTGATAGAATTAAGTCCAAAGCACTTACCTCTTTTTTCTAACCACTGATGGATTTCAGATTATACTTCAGTCAATGAAAAAGACTTTCACTAAAACTTTACGGAGTTAAAAGCCCTGTGAAGGTAATGAATGTGATCTAGGAGCATCTGGAGTTAAACCCAGGTTGCTGTGCCTTCTGTCCTCAGGCAGACTTCAAAAGCTGAGAAGGGAATGGTGATACATCGCCTTGGCTTACCTGCCTTTGCTCCTCCTGCACTTAAAGAATCTCTGAGCCAATGAGAAAAGCCCTGGTTTTTAAGGCTGGTGGTGGGAGTAGCAGGCAGCAGGCAACTGAAGTGCAGATAAGTGAGAATGGCACAAAGGTTTTCAGGGGATTTGGGGAAAGAGAAAGGGGCTTGTTTCTTGACTTCTGTCCTTTCACAGAAAATTGTTGGGTTTCGCTTCAGATATTGACTCTTGCCATCTGCACAAGGGTATCCTGGAGACCATGAGTGGAAAATGTCAGTGTTTTATTTGAGGATTAGAAAATTATTAAAGTAGTTTCCTTTTTCCTGCAGTCTTAGGATAAAACTGTGTATTTGAAATAATAGAAAAGAGTAACATCAGTCCTCCTCCTACTTTGACATATTTTGTCTGCCCTAGTAAGAGAAGCAGTGGGCACAATCCCTCCAAGTGCCTAACTTTTTTTTTTTGCATTTTATTGTCCTGCACACTTGCAGGATTCCTTAGTCCATATTCACTATAATGACCTTTCAGGGTTAGCATATCTTTTATGAAATGTACAGGACTAGCTATTCAGTGTGATTTTTTTAAGCAACTTTTGGCATATTTTGGCTGTTCTGTAAAAACTTAATATCCATGAAGACATATTTTTTTCCAGCTCCTTTTCATACTTTGTCAAAAAATATGTACATAAATCTTAATAATACTTAGATTCTTTGCCAAAGCAGCGTTCTTACTATTTTCTTCCTAAGGCAAGATCTTCAGTAGAAGTTTACTTATATTTAAAGGAAACTAATAATTTTCTAACAGCCATGTTAAATGGTATGGTACCGCCGTATTTCATTTCCCATCTGTCTTGCAAATAATAGTAAATAGGCAGGTGTTTCAGAAAGTATGTGTGTGTTACATTCTGTTGCTACTTTTCTTCACTCCCTGAATATGTATTTTGGCTGCAGTACTGCATTTTACCTATCACTTAAATTTTAAAAATTCCATCTTTATTTCAGATTTAGTTTATAAAAATGCAGCTTACATTTTCAACATCTTGTCCAAGTAATAAATGTTTCAAATAGCTGTTACTGAAAATGACACTTGTCAACCTTGTCAAGGTTTGACTTTTATTAGAATTGACACCTGCTGGTGAGGAATATCCTCCAAGCTGGAGATGTACTCAGTCTGAAAATTTGTCAACAAAATTTAGTCTTCATTTCTAAGTTAGATAGGAATAAATAAAATTTAATGGACTTTTTTAATTTCAAACATCCACTTATTTTCTCGTTTTTGTAGAAACAATAAAGATGAGTTCAAAGAAAAAGAAAAGAAAAAGATTACAAAATAAGGAAAGGCAAAATTCATTACAAAAATTATTTGTTCGTTTAAGGAATTCAGAAAATGTAAAATACAGCAACGGCAAATCACTTCATGGGCATATTCACTGAAGTATAGCCAAAATACTGACAATCTAAGGTTTCAGGTTTTTTTATTCAGGGATATTCCTGAGCTCTTGAATATGTGGGTTGTTTTTTGGTTTTGTTTTTTTTTTAAACTATGGTGTCTTTTTCCTCTAATGTTATTCCGTATCCCAAGATTGTATCATTGCATCTCAGCAGTCACTGAAAAAAATGCTGACATAAAGTCCTCATTAAAAAAAATAAAAAACCCACACCAAACAATTCCACTGCCTGTGTTACAGGAGGAGAGGATGAATTTCCTAAAGAAGGCTGCCATTGCACCAGCTCGCTTCAGGTGGCTTCTGCTTTTAAACAGCCAGTATAGTTTGGATCTTAAAAAAGGCATTTACTTTCCTTGTTCTCATTAATTAGGACATGCCTACAGTACATAAGAATATCTATTTTTGAACTCTGGTCCAATTCAGTTAAGAAGGTGTTTCTGAAAGTTCAGAGCTGGTGTCTGCAGTCACCACAATGTAAGCCCAATGGACGAGCTAATAAACCTTTGGAAGTAAAACTAAACTGGACTCCAAAGAGGGGAAATAATGATCCTGCTTTATCAGCAATATGTATAGACAGAACTGAGCTCATGAAATCAAATTAAATTAATCCTTAAAAGATAATTGTCATGGTTTTAGGTGGGATAGAGGTAATTTTCTTCACTGTAGCTGGTATAGTGCTGTGTTTTGGACTTAGTATGAAAATAATGTTGATAACACACTGATGTTTTAGTTGTTGCTCGGTAGTGCTTACACTAGTCAAGGACTTTCCGAGCTTCCCATGCTCTGCCAGGTGCACAAGAAGCCGGGAGGAGAGGAGGCACATCCAAGAGAGCTGATCCGAATTGGCCAAAGGGATATTCCATACTATATAACGTCACGTCCAGTATATTAACTGGGGAGAGTTGGCTGGGGGAGGCAGCGATCGCGGCTTGGGGACCAGCAGCATCGGTTGGTGGGTGGTGAGCAGTTGCAGCACTTGTTGTTTGTGGTTTTTTTCTTTCTTCCAAGGTTTCATCTCTCTCTTGGTCATTATTTTCCTTTTCTTTATATTATTATTGCTGTTTTATTTTAATTATTAAACTGTTCTTATCTCAAACCACGAGTTTTCTTGCTTTTGCTCCCCCGATTCTCTCCCCCATCCCACTCAGGTGGAGGGAGTGAGCGAGCGGCTGTGTGGTGCTTAGTTGCTGACCAGGGCTAAACCACAACAATAATGCTGTACAGTTTTACATAGTGCTAGCAAATAATTGCTGTGGGGCAATTAAGGGACAACTTACATTTTCTAGTCTTTCCTTTGACCAATTTGTTTTGGAAAGAAATGTTTGAGGTAATTAAAAAAAAAAATCCCCAAATTTTCTTTATAAAAGGACGATTCTTGCTAGCAGATTAATTACATTTAGGGAACTTGTCCAAATATACATTTTGGTTGTATGTTCAATCGATCAAGTAATGTGTAATTTCAGAGCACCTAGAAGTAAAACAAAATAAAACAAATTTCAAAGCATGCATTTTTATTTTTTTTTACTGCATAGGTTGCTTTTTATTGTGACTAATGTAGTGCTTTATTAAGCAGAAGCTTCATGCAATAGTTTGAGGGCTTCATATAAAATTCAGTGTTCCCTAGTATTTTTCATCTTGTGTACAAGATTGCAAAAATCTTGTTCTCCAATGCAATATAAACATGCATAGGTTTATTATCAATTGTAATTGAGTTTCTTTTTTTAATATAGTTTTTCTGCTGTTTATTGCACCTGTTTGTCTGGTGCTTTCAGTTGCACATTGATTGCTCTACAAATTACTATTTTTCTGCATTCATGCTGAAATCACTTTCATCATCATTCTTCCATAGATTTATGAACTTCTGTAGTGTTTCTTTCTTGGAGAACTATCTTTTTTTTTTGTTTTTTTTTTTTTTTTTTTTCTCCCCTAACTGCACCTTCCATTTCTTGATTCAGTTTTGGATAGCTGGATGAGAAGAAAAATTTGTAGAGCTTCACAAAGTAGAAGATGCAAATAGGAAAAAAAAAATTAGCAGATTCTGGAAAATTTCTGGTCATGAAATTAGACATCTGACATTTTTCAGGTGAGCGTCAGGAATGAGGAAAGGACCCACAGAATTTTCACATAAATTCTGAAAAAAAGATATCGGTTTTGGAAGTTAAGCCCTAGCTACTTATCTCAGCTTCTTGATGGGAGTATGGCTTACTGGGACTTTGAAATTGAATTGATGAACCTCTGATCTTCCAAGAATTTTATGAGAGAGAGTGCATTTTTATATAAAGTCAAAGAAAAAGTGGAAATATATCTGAAAAGTTTTCTGAAATACCATCTCTCAAATTTATTAAATTGAAATTTTTAGTGGTTACTAAACCACTAAACTGAGTCTTGAATGGCATTGAAGTATGTATTTAAGATACATATGAAGGCTGCCCAGGAGCTTCTATTTTACGTGTTTCATGTAGCCAGGGTGAGGTTAGAGAGTCTGATGTGATAGCTCTCTAAAGAAATCATTAAGGTGCATTTTACATAGGAATTACAGCTGAAAGAATGAGTTACACTTGAAAGAGTATGAGTTACACTTGAAAGAGTATGGCTTTAAAAAAACCAAAAATCGTTGTAGTGACTTAAGGATGTTATTAGAAAAACATTGTGGCATCAAAGTGAAATAGTTTGTATTAAATTCTGCTTACAAGGTGCCACCATAAATCTGGACAGCAGTACATTATAGTGGTGTAGTTCATGTACTCCCATGAATAATCTATATAACCACTGTTCATCGTATCTGTCTGAATCACAACCTTGGCAGTGTGTTAAAAATACCATTTTATAGATAATAGTATTAAAAAAACTGAGTCAAGTCACCTGACCATGTTGTTAAGCATAGAAATAACAGTTCTCTTTTCATCATAAGTACAATTCTAAATGCAATTTTGATATTAAAGTGTAAAGTAATATCTTCCTTGCTCTTCTCTCCAGTATAAATTATAAGAATATTAAGGAAAGACATAACTATGAAATAGTGTGTAGCGATTTTTTTTTTTCTGTAGTTTTTCTGGATTAAAACTACTAGTAGAAAATTAACACAGGAGACACCAGTTACTTTTGGAATTTCATAGCATTTAGGTATAAAGGACAATCAGTCACTAATTCTGATCTCACATATATCACAGCATTTAACTTTACCCACTCACCTCTGTATTAAACTCAGTACTTGTTTTTTGGTTGGGTACAAGACAATCCCTGGAAGAAAAATCTGTCTGCTCATTTCAGTTATGTTACTGTCAAATATTCTTTAACTTACTTATAAATGCCAGCCATTGGTTTTGCTATGCATCTAACCTTTAAAGATACTTATGCAAAATAGTCAAGATCTCTAAACTTCTTTTAATTAATAAACTAAGATTAAATGCCAGAGGTTTCTCATGTTTTTCTTATTTTTGAGTTCTTTAAGGAATGCAATTTTTATAGCTTTTTCCTGGTTTTTCTAATTTTAATTTTTGTAGCACATAACACCATATATTGATGGAGTGTTTTAGGCTTTACAGGTGCTATGGAGAGATACTATGCAGTTATCTGCTGTCACTCATTATATCAAAGATTTCTTTTAGGTGTGTTGTATTGGATGTTAATGTTGAGCTGTACAAACATTGTAACTTGTTTCTTCCCGAAGTAACTTCTCAATTGTGCTATACGTGTTCCCAGATATATCCTCAAAACTTATTCAAAACCACACTATTCAATTATAATTCCCCAATTAAGTTTTTTAATTTATTTATTAATCATTCAATAAATTATATTTTGTTTCTTCCAAACTGTTTTGGTAGCCTTTATTTTTAACCTAAATATTAGGTGTGTGTGAACTTGCCAGTTTTCAGTCCCTGAATCAACCTTCCCCCTTTCATTTGGTTTCCCTTCATGACTGTTTAATAGTTAATTTCAAACAGATACAGAACATATTAAATTTAACTTGTTAGAGAAAGCTAAACTAGTTTACTAGGGGAAGTAAAGTGCCTTCTTTACATGACTCTTATGCCTGATCGTGTGGCTGGGTGGCCCTTACTCTTGTGGACACCTGCTGCATGTACTGGTGTCCAGCCGCTTGCCCAGCACGAAGTAAGGGGCGGGACCCAAGGAGTGTTGGAGGATAGTGGGAAGGGAGAGCAGTGTGAACTGGGAAGATAAGGAAAAGAATGTTTATGAGTATATTGGATGGAAATCCATATAAAACCAATTAACATCAGTTTTGCTGCTTATGGAACCATTTGCTTCACCAAGCCACTGCAGCTTTTCAAGTATACCAGCACATACAGGGTAAGTAAATTCCATCATGCACTCACCTTTATCAAGCTAACTTGTGAATTTCTCTGAGAAATAAATTATTTTGAGGAGTTGGTTTTCCTTTAACCTTGGTGACTGATATTTTTTTGTTTTCTGGTGTGTTAATATCAGAGCACGATGATTATTTTACCTGTATATAATATCAGCTAATCAGTTTATAGTTACCTGGGGTATCCTACTCGCTTATCTAAGGGTGACACTGTACCTTTTATATTCATTTGGAATTTTCCTGCTATTCCCTGATTGGTTAATAATTAATGTCAGTGGCCTGAGGTGTCATGAGTTGTATGGTATTGCTATCTGATGGCTACTGTCATAATTTTAAAAGCCTATCTTCATTATGGTTTTATTTTTCTTTCTCAGATTTTTGTAACTTATACAGTCTGATTTCTGCTGATTTCTAATATTTTTCCTATTTGTTAGATTTTTAAAATTTTCTCTCCAGTAGCTACTTTGACAAGATAGACTTTAATCTTACTTTCTTCCTTATGTTGGTCTTTTTTCATTCTTTTGGTTTCTTGACCTCTCACATCTGCCCTCATTAGGCTGGTGATCTGCCAATAATTTGTTGTCCTCTTTACCTGATCTTCATCATTGGGAGTGTTCAGCCATGACAGACCCAGGTTAGATGGATGCTATGTGAAGAGGACACAAAGTGGTTCAGCTAATTAGACCTGTGGTTTTTGAATAGGCTGAGACAGGCCATTGCTTTTTTCCTCCCTTTTCTATTCTTTGCTGTTTCTGCCTTTTTGTACCATGTCAAACACAGACCACTTTTCTCTTTCTTCAGTGCCTGTTGCTCTCTTACCTGTTTCCTCTTGCTTGGTAATGAGCCTGGCCTTTGCCTGTCATCAAATCATAATGCCAGCTTCAATTTTCCTCACAATGGTATATTGTTAAACAATATTTTCTGAAGTTTTATTTTTGAATGGGCTCATTTAAAAAAAGAGCTTCCCTAAAGTTCAACTCTTTAATGTTTGGGAAGTGTTTGCCCAAAATTTCTATTACAGCACTTCTCTGTTGGGTTACTGGTTTGGGATCTATCTTTAGCTGAATGAGAGGCACCTTCAGAGGGTGGTTAATCTCCGAGTCCTTTGGAGATCACTGTCTTTGTTCACTGAAATCTCAGGAAGGGTGGTATAAATATGTTCTTACCTTAGGGATTTCAGCAAAGTATCTAGAATTTGATATGATGAATTTGGCTTATGTTATCTTAGTACTTTCTGTACAGACAGAACAAGGGCTTTTGGTCCATAATTAAGGTTCCAGATACTGCATACAATGTACTATCAGTAAATCCACTTAGCAGGATGACTAGTAATTCCTTTTCTACCTCTGTAACTTTAAAAGATTCATATTGCTTTTGACTGTAAAAGGCACTGAAGCTGTTCACAAGCCATTAACTGTTCCAGTCCTAAGGCATGTTGAACAAATATAATGGAAAATGAAAAATTAATTTTGTAGCTGCAATTCAATAATGTCTTATTTAACTAAGAACTGCATTTTATAAGTTATATACTTATTAAAATGTTTCTAGATCTTTTTAATAATTTCTCTTATCGCAGTTCCCACCTTTAATCAAATACTCATTTATGCTGAAAGCCCTTTTTAAAAAATGTAAATAAAAGTCTGTCAGAAGAGCAAATAGTTCATCAAGTAGATGCCACTGACACTTTGAATGCCGTTTTGGTGCCTCTTTGTAGCCTGGGAACATGCAGTTTTATCTGTCAGCTGTTTTAAAGCTGCTGCCTAACAGTAAATAAGCTGTTCTAAGTTCTCCCTCAAACCAGAGTTTCCAAAACCTGAATTTTAATGGGTGAGAGGATACCCTTATGCCACAGGGCTTGTTTCCATATGTTCTGTGCTGATACTTTATATAGAGACACCTGTTGAAAAACTGAGAATTGACTTGCCAGTTTTTACTAGTCTGTCAGAGCAACTAGGCAATCTGTGTCTCCTTGTAGGTTTATTTCATAATTTTACCCTAAGTTAACTTGAACCTGACTCCTGAAAGTCCTCTTTTATTCACTTACTTAAGTGCATACTCTGTATGAAAAAACTGTGTCTGGTCTGCAGTGTTCTCTTCCTGCCAATGAAGTAGGGGAATGGTCAAAAGGAGTTAGGCTGCTGTTGTGGTTTAGCCCCGGTCAGCAACTAAGCACCACATACCAGCACCGGCAGTCGTGATGCCAGGAGGAGCTGTGCTTCAGTACCGACCACTTCTGAAGCAGCTCGAACCCCTTCATATGCTGCCAATATCTCTTTTTCAGTTGGAGTGTAGCGTGCTTCAGACCCTCTGTATGCCCGACTCCAAAACCCTAGGGGCTGACCTCGGGTCTCCCCTGGTGCTTTCTGCCACAGGCTCCAGGTAGGGCCATTCTCCCCGGCTGCAGTGTAGAGCACGTTTTTTACATATTGTCCTTCCTGCACTGGCCCAAGGGCTACTGCATGAACTATCTCCTGCTTTATCTGTTCAAAGGCCTGTCGTTGCTCTGGGCCCCATTTGAAATCATTCTTCTTCCAGGTCACTTGATAGAGAGGGCTTACAATCAGACTGTAATTTGGAATATGCATTCTCCAAAAACCCACAAAACCTAGAAAAGCTTGTGTTTCCTTTTTGCTAGTTGGTGGAGACATGGCTGTTATTTTGTTGATCACATCCATTGGGATCTGA
>WEKW01025069.1:782-37163 GCA_013389905.1 Sula dactylatra | reverse complement strand
TTCTTCCCATTTTGAGGTATCTTACAGACTATAATCAGTTACAGATATTTAGTTATACAATGTGAATCCTGAACTCGCACACAGCAGCTAACATTTCATCTGTTGAGATTTGTCAGGTGGGATTTCAGGGGATCTANACAACCCTGCTTTAGCAATGCATAAATGCTTACAAGGTGAGAACCAAACATGATTCATATATGAAAAGCAGCAAGAGGCAAAGTTATATTCAAAAATATATTTGTGATTGTCCTTTTTATAATTTGTACATTTGTAATGTAACTGTGTGAGATACATGTCTATGTCTAGTCTACACATGTCTAGTCTCATGCTAGTTAGTTCTACTCCCTTCTAAAGCAGAGGTTAGCTGAATTTATACATTTATTTTATTTGAATTTTTGAAAAATTAAATCGTACAATCAAGCGTCACCTAGCTATTCGATTTTTCATCAACTTATTTATTATTCGAAAGTCTCCCATTTCATTGCAGCCAGGAGAGCATCACTTTCTCACATCTTTAACTAAACTGAAGCCCAGAATATTTTTGCACCTATTTTACTCTAAACACATGATTCCCAGTGATTTTAGTCATGCAGGTGCATAAACGTGGGCACATATAGACATCTTACCATGTTTAGAACATATATTTTACATGTTATAAACTGACACAGTAGTAGCTAAGCAGGAAAAAAATATTTCTGCAGCATAATAATTTGATTCCTTTTCACACTGAATAAAGACAGCTATTTCTAAGAAAATATGGATTTGTTTTACTATTATAATAAAGCTTTTTCTGATCTTTAACCATCAGATTTGGTCTCCTGTGATCTGAAAATGGCTTAAATTTTGCCCTGGAGTCAGAAATGTATTGTAAAGCAGATATCAAAGTTAGAATTTAGTTAGAAATACCAAATAATTTCAGCAATTTATAAGGAAGGATCAAATATGTTATATCAATTTCTGTTGTTTACAACATTATAAGATGGAAATACCAGTGGAATTTTAAGCCTGTTGTGGGAACAGAATGATTAATCAACCATAACTTTAAAAGTCCTTTAGCAGCCTTGGCATCCAACCTTGATCTGTTTCAATTACCTTTTAGACATTCCAAACCCAATTGTTAGAGACAGCATGAGTTAAAAAACAAAAACTGTTTGAGCTGGTTGTGTCAAAGCCAAAAGTGAGTCTTAATGTCAGTATGTTTGTTCCGCAATCTTAGCTGTATGACCTAGTGAAAACAGAAATTTAACCATGCGAAGTGGAGTGACAAACATGGCAATATTTCTGGCAAAAGAAAATAAGTCAAAGTTAGCAGTGCTCAGTCCCCTGCAGGAAGATCATTTTTCTACACCCAAATCAATTTAGACTTGACTCTGCTTCCATACCATGGTGAATTGATGGTAATTATTCTGAAGCCAGGTGTAAAAATATTATGGAAAAGAGATAATGACTTCAACTATACGATACACTTAAATCTCCTCATTTAATTACCTTTGCAGGTCAGATTATGCTTAATTTTCTAGGGTGAGCAGTAACAGAAGGGCAGGAGATATGTTTACTTTGTCATGCTTAGCTTCTCTTAATACTAACCATTGCAGCAGTTAGCAATCCCAACCTACATGGTGATGCACAGCTGTATGGCAGCTTTAGTAAGTAGACTAATCAAGCTGCAAATGAGCACAGGGCCAATTATCTAGATCCTCTACTTGACCTAGGGTCAAAATAATTAAAATCTTCTAAGGAGGTTTAGCAAATTTGTGCAATTTGAATGCCACAGAGTGCCACATGTCTCGTGCTTAGTTATCTCCCTACTTACTGCTGTAATCAGACCCTACATGCATAGGAATTGTTTTCTCAACTTGAGTACAAATTAGGTTTATTTGTTCTGTTGGGGGTTTTTTTGTGATGATGGCTTAATTAAATAAATAGCATACTTCTAATCTGTACATATTTTCCATCCATTTCTCTTACTTGAACTATATATCTAACTTGTACCATAAACTTCAGAGTACTAAATTTGTTGAAAGCATTTTCTAGCACCTGCAAATTAGATGTGTTTTATATCTCAGCAACCGCTGTGCAATAGCAATGATTTCACATTTTAGTAAAAGTCAGCAGAAGGATCTGTTGCCTTGTTCTGTTACTGTGGTAACAAATTCTTAGTACTTTAATCATGCTAGTGAAATAAAGAGTTTTCAAAGAGGAGAAGCAGCTTCTACTCTAACTAGAAGTATTAAGTTTCAAAGTCTCAGAGCCTTTATCGGCCATTTCCAACAAAATATTTTTTTAAAGTATGTAATCTGCCAGTTTTTAAGCCTGTGATCTAGCAGAGATTTCTTTCTATATTACAAATGTATAGAAACTTCTTCCCTCTTGTGTGACTGATCAACAAACCCCTGAAAACGAAGAAGGCTCAGTGGAGATGGGCAAAAGTGATATGCCCATGAAACTCAGAGAATAACTCTGGGTGTGACTGACCATAGCTCTTGCAAAGAAGCTGATATCCTCTCAATACATAGAGGACCAGAGGTTAGCCTTCGCTTTAAATAAACAGCTGTGTCAGTTGAATGGATCAGCTGGTAGTGTAAATGTTTCTTCCTGATTTTATCACAAGAGTGAGAATGTCTCCCTGAATTAGCTAGGACAATGTGGAAGAGGGAGTGTGTGAATACATAGCTCAGACGAACACAGAATATAAAAACTAAACAAAACATCAGCTACCAAAAGGATTTTGAAGAAAGCAGTGAGCATGAACTGGCTTCAACCGATGTAGTATTTCGCAGCATCTGGGGACATCCAACATCGTGTCAGTGAGCATACTATAGATACTGGTAATGGGATGCACGGGGTAGTCCTCTAAAGTGCCTGTACAGTAGTGCACTCAGTACAGGGAATAAACACAAAGAGTTAGAGATCTGTGTGCAATTGCAGGTATACAACATTCTTAGGATCACAGACAGGTGGTGGGATGGCTCCCCTGACTGTAATGTTGCAATGGAGCTCTGCCACTGGATGGGTGAGAAGCCAATTGAGAGTTTATGGGTTGGGATTAAAAAGAATAAGGTAAAGATGACATTATAGTAAGTGTGTCTGCTATAGGCCATCTGACCAGGAAGAACACGTATATGAGGTCTTCTACAGACAGATAGGAGCAACCTTGCATTTGCAGGCCCTGATCCTCATGGGAGACTTCAACCACTCTGATACCTGCTGGAGGGACAACACAGCAGGTCATAAGAAATCCAGGAGGTTCCTGGAGTATGGTGAAGATTACTTCCTCTTCCAAGTGTGTCATGGTTTTAGCTGGGATAGTTCATTTTCTTCACTGTAGCTGGTATAGTGTTGTGTTTTAGACTTAGTATGAAAATAATGTGATAACACACTGATGTTTTAGTTGTTGCTGGGTAGTGCTTACACTAGTCAAGGACTTTTGCAGCTTCCCGTGTTCTGCAAGGTGCACAAGAAGCCGGGAGGGGAGGGGATACAACCAGGAGAGCTGATCTGAATTGGCCAAAGGGTATTCCATATCATGTGACATCATGCCCATTATATTAACTGGGGGGAGTTGGCCGGGGGAGGCAGTGATCGCGGCTCAGGGACTGGCGGTGTCAGTCAGTGGGTGGTGAGTGGTTGCAGCACTTGTGGTTTTTTTTTTCCCTTTCCCTCTTTTCCCTGGGTTTCGTTTCTCTCTCTCGTTATTTCATTTTATTATATTATCTTTATCATTATCCTTATTATTATCATCATCATTACTACTCTTACTATTTTATTTTAATTATTAAACTGTTCTGATCTCAACCCATGTGTTTTCTTGCTTTTGCTCCTCCGATTCTCTCCCCCACCCCACTCGGGTGAGGGGAGTGAGTGAGCGGCTGTGTGGTGCTTAGTTGCTGACTGGGGCTAAACCACAACAAAGTGATAGAGGAGCCAGTGAGCAGAGGTGATTTGCTGGACTTCATAGTCACCAATAATGAGGTGCTCCTTGGGGGTGTGAAGATCAAAGGCAGGTTTGGCTGCAGTGACCATGAGAGAGTGGATCTTGAGGACAGGGAGGAGGCTTAAAAGCAAGCTCACAGACCTGGAATTCAGGAGAACAGCCTTTGGCCTCTTCCAAGATCTGCTTGGAAGAGTCCTGTGGAATAAGGCCATGCAGAAGAAGCAAGAAAGCTGCTTAATATTTAAGGATCACCTCCTCCAAGCTCAGGACCAGTCCATCCCAAAAAATACGGAGTCAACCAAAAAAGCCAGGAGGCATGTGTAGATGAACAAGGTCCTAGACAAACTCAAACACAAAAAAGAAAGCATGTACAGGGTGGAAGCAAGGACAGGTAACCTAGAAGGAATATAGAGACATTGTCCAAGCATCCAAGGATAAAGTTATGAAAGCTAAAACCCAAATGGAATTGAATCTGTCCAGGGATGTCAAAAACAAGAAGGGTTTCTATAAAGACATAGGCAACAAAAGAAAGACTAGGGAAAATATGGGCCCACTGCTCAATGAGACAGGGCATCTGGTTACACAGAACATGGAATAGGCTGAGGTATTGAATACCTTCTTTGTCTCAGTCTTTACTAGCAAGACTGGCCTTCAGGAATCACAGGTCCCAGACACTAAGGAAAGGCTAAAACAAGGAAGATGTACCCTTCATGGAAGAGGATCAGATCACGAAATATTTAAGAAACTGAACATACGTAAGTGCATGGCCCTGATGGGTTGCTCTCACGAGTGCTGAGGGAGCTGGCAAATATCATTATGAGATCACTTCCAGTAACCTTTGACTGATTATGGAAATGGAGGGAAGTGCCCAAAGACTGGAGGAAAGCAACCCCTATTTTCAAGAAGGGCAAGAAGAAGGACCCAGGGAGTTACAGGCTGATCAGCCTTGTCTTGATCCCTAAGAAGGTAACGGAGAGAGTTGGGACTGTTTAACCTAGAGAAGGCTTGAGGGGATCTGAAATGCAGATGCAAAGAGGATAGAGCCAGACTCTTTTCAGTGGTGCACAGTGACAGGACAAGAGGCAATGGGCACAAATGGGAACACAGGATCTCTCTTCTGAACATCAGGAAACCCTTTGTAATGGTGACTAAGCACAGGCACAGGTTGCCCAGGGATGTTGTGGAGTCTCCACCCGTGGAGATATTCAGAAGCTCTCTGGACACAGTCCTGTGCAACTGGCTCTAGGTGGCCATGCTCAAGAAGAGGCTTGGACCAGATCCCTTCCAACCTCAACCATTCTGTGAGTCACATCAGTATTGAAATTGAACTGTATATTGCAATAGTTATAATTAGATAAGTGTAACTTACATTTATTTATATTGTTTTCTGCATATTTTCTGTCATGCTGCTAAATCAAAAATCCCACGTAATACAAAATATCTTAAGTAAATTTCATATAAAACCTTATACCCTTCAGACATGGAATATCTGAAAGAACCTGGTCAGACAATATTGGACTCTGACATTTTGTCATAAAAATCCCTAGCAACGGTTCTTACAAGCAGAGCCCATTAATTGTACTCTAAGTATCTGTGGTACACAAAAAGCCAATTCTGTGTGGAAGAATTAAATACAAATTCTGTGCAAAACAAATTTGATAGTCGTGGATTTTATTGTCCCAAGCTAGCTCTGATATGTATCTTAACCACTCAGGATTATTTTTTCTACTGTACTTAACACTAAGTGAGTTTCTCTGAGGAAGAAACTCTAGAGTATGAAATAACTCTTTTGCTCTTTTCTTTTGGTTTGGTTCCTCAATGCCAGTCATCCCTATGTGTTTATTTCCTATATAAAATCACAAAAAGCAGTGAAACAACTATGGACTGTAGGCTTACAGTAATTAATTTCCACTTCTGAATGGGTAACAATTTCAGAAATCAATCTTCTTCTTCCTCCTAAGTCATTACTAGAAGCCCAGTGATGCAAGCAATTCTTTCCAAAGATTGACTTAAATTTGGGGAAAACTGATGCTGGCATGGACTTCTTTCTTTTTTTTTTCTTTTTTTTTTTCTTTTAAATCAAATATCCCATTATTATTAGCTTTAAAATGTATATGATGTATATGTTTTAACGAGGAATGGAACTTTTGTCAAAGCGTACCCTACCTGCTTAACTTCCAACAACCGCAGGGAGGATCAGTCACTAGGATTCACCTAGACTGCTTGGATGTCCAAGCCATAAATATTTTTGGTTTTGACTTCTCATTGATTTAGCACATTACCCTTTTTTTCCCCAGAGCAGTAACAGCACGTTTTTCATTTCTTTTTCTCATGTAATGATATGGCATTTAATATTTCCAGTTAATTTGTAATGATGAATACCTAGTTAAGGTAAATCTATTTTTCAAAGGAAGGTATGGGCATAAACATTGAAAACTATTTCATTAAGTCAGTGACCTTTTTAAAATTAATTCCTGTTGATAAAATAAAACTGGATACCACCTAAAGGCAGAAATAAGGGAAAGAGAATTTACATGTGTATTGGTTTCTGAGATTGATATCCCGGATGAAAACTAGAGGGACAGCTTACCTTAAAAGCACAGGAAAGTATCTACAGCATTGTAGCTCTGAGCACTGTAAAATGTACATTTTTATTTGCTTTTCTTTTGTAATAATAGCAAAATCCCAGTGTCTGGTTCATTTTCATTTTAATTTCATACCCAGTAATACTGGAGTTTAACACTAATTTTATCAATTGAGTTTTGCATCTATGCAAGCATGAAACTAATGCACTTTCAAACGCCTTCCTTTAAATGGAAAGAAAAATATATACTAGAGTAAACCACAGAAAACAACATACATTTTAACTATTTCCTCCTTATACTCCAGAATTCAGCAATTTAATCACCCTGTGAATCTGCTGATACTAAGCAGGCTGCTAGCAGTGGTCCTCCAGATTATCATCAGAGCCTCCAGGGAAAATAATCATTGCACTAATGACAACTTTTAAAGTAAACAGTATTTCTATAAAATCAAAACATCAGCATTTGGGTAGACTAGAATCTCATTTATTTACATCAATAAAATATGCACCTTAGGACATAATAGGTCACAGTTGAGTAATGTATTGCATTTTCCAGTGTTTTTAAAAGGAATGAATAATGACAGTGGAAAGGCTTGGGTTCATTAAAGAAAAACAAATTTGGAGCACTGCAGCTCTTTATTTAGAAGGAGCTTGTGATATGAGCTGACAGTTGCTTTGTTTAGACAAGTGTCATAGCTTTATTTCACTGACCAAATTTTCTGTAGTCAAACAGGGCAAGATTTCTGCACGCACACTAGGTAAATGATAACATCAACAGAAAACAACAGTTTCTAACTAACGTTTATAAAGAAATTCTAAAGTAAAAAATCTTTTGAGTGGAATGGCATCATTTGACTTAATCTGAAGTTTTGTCAAAGATTAGCTTCAAATAGGATAGCTGAAATTTTGTCTCCAAATCTCTGAGTTTCCTCTTCAATTATAGTTTTATTCTCTAGCCCTTTCTTGTGCCCACCATCTTATTTGTTCTCAAAATCACGTTACAGAATCACAGAATCACAGAATGATAGAGCTTAGAAGGGACCTCTGGAGACCATGTTGTCCAACTCCCCTGCCTGAGCAGGTACACCTACAGCAGGGGGCACAGGACTGCATCCAGGTGGGTTTTGAATGTTTCCAGGCAAGGGGACTCCACAACCTCTTGGGGAAGCCTGTTCCACTGCTCTGTCACCCTCAAAGGAAAGAAGATTTTTCTCATGTTTAGGTGGAACTTCCTGTGTTCCATCTTGTGTCCATTGCCCCTTGTCCTGTCATTGGACACCACTGAAAAGAGTCTGGCCCCATCCTCTTGACACCCACCCTTCACATATTTATAAGCATTGATAAGATCTCCCCTCAGTCTTCTCTTCTCCAGGCTAAACAAACCCAGGTCTCTCAAGCCTTTCCTCATCAGAGAGATGCTCCAGTCCCCTGATCATCTTCGTAGCTCTCTGCTGGACTCTGTCCAGTAGTTCCCTGTCTTTCTTGAACTGGGGAGCCCAAAACTGGACACAGTACTCCAGATGTGGCCTCACTAGGGCAGAGTAGAGGGGGAGGACAACCTCCTTCAACCTGCTGGCCACACTCCTTTTAATGTGCCTCAGGATACCATTGGCCTTCTTGGCCACAAGAGCACATTGCTGGCTCATGGTCAACGTGCTGTCCACTGGCACTCCCAGGTCCTTCTCAGCAGAGCTGCTTTCCAGCAGGTCAGCCCCCAAGCTGGGGTTGTTCCTCCCCAGGTGCAGGACCTTACACTTGCTCTTGTTGAATTTCATGAGGTTCCCCTCAGCCCAGCTCTCCAGCCTGTCCAGGTCTCGCTGAAAGGCAGCACAGCCTTCTGGTGTATCAGCCACTCCTCCCAGTTTTGTATCATCAGTGAACTTGCTGAGGGTGCACTCTGTCCCTTTGTCCAGGTCACTGATGAATACACTGAACAGGACTGGACCCAGCACAGATCCCTTGGGAACACCCCTAGTTATAGGACTCCAACCATACTCTGCCCCGTTGATCACGACCCTCTGAGCTCTACCGTTCAGTCAGTTCTCAATCCACCCCACTGTCCACTCATCTAATTCACACTTCCTAAGCTTACCTATGAGGATGTTATGGCAGACAGTGTCAAAAGCTTTGCTGAAGTCGAGGTAAACAATATCCACTGCTCTTCCTTCCTCTACCCAGCCAGTCATGCCATCATAGAAGGCTATCAGGTTGGTCAAGCATGATCTCCCCTTGGTGAATCCATGTTGACTACTTCTGATAAACTTCTTTTCCCCTACATACCTGAAGATGACCTCCTGAGTACTGAGTATTCAATGACCTGTGCTGTGATACTGAATAGAAGTCTGCCTTCTACTCCCTTTTTCTATAGACAATGTTTATTCCTCTTCATTGGGGTCCTAATCTGACTCCAAATGTACAAATTCTCCTTGTACAAAGCAGTGTCTTCCCTGAAACAGATTATAAAGAAAACATCATGGAAACAGGCAGAAATTGAGACTGAGATTTTAGAAGCAAATGAAATGAAAGTAAAAGAAGCTATTTCAATAAAAGATTTACTCAAGAACTTTTGAGGAAATATTGGTATAGACTTAGAGGACAGAACCAAGTCTGCTGTCTTTTCATAGTAAGAAAATTTTCTGCAAAATTTAGTTGTGATTCTTGCTTCCTTAATGCTGGCTGGAAACATTTCAGGATTCAAAATCCTCCAATGTTAGCAATGTCCTCCCAGTCTCCACAGTGAGTTTTCCACAGTCAGTAAATGCATTTCATCCTATGCCAGTACTGCCTGCTATCTAACACAGTTATTTTTCTTCCCTGCTGTGTATGCAGAGGATATATTTGTAGACAAGGTCTGTTTCCTGTCCCAGGCACCACTTGGCTTTACTTGCCGAACCACACTCATGGTCTGCCTATTCTGTGTGTTACAGTATGCAGCAGAGAACCAAAAATTTGCACCAAAAGGCTTACTTTAGAACAGGGAGTGCTATAGCTTTGTTGTGCAGTGCTGTGCTCAAACCAATTACTGGATTAGGAAGCAGGACTGATCAGTTCTGCCCTGCTGTCATGCTAATATAAGCATCCTGCTCCCAGGATGCCTGTATTATCCAGGAAGGTCCATGATCCTGGTATGAGCCGCATAACGCTTTACACTACTTCTGTTTCACTTTGAATAAATATTTCTAGACATGGATGGCTAAATTATGCATGATACTTTAAATTAGGACTTTTTCATTCCTGTTTCTTAAAATTCCCCTTTCATTACTGGAAGCCCTTTATCTGCAAATTTTGGATCTGAACACCTGGTTCACAACTTCTCTGCAATTAACAGTCAATGTAGCCATTTTTTTTCTTTCCCTCTTAGTTGATTAGAATGCAGTTTTTCGAACACATAATTGTTAGCTGCCACTTATTTCTGGTTTGGTTTTTTTTCTGCTTTTTGACTGTTACTTGTCAACCATTTTGTCAATGATACAGTTCTCAAGACACTTAACTCTTGCTTTATTTTAAAAATTGAAAACAGATCATGAATGGACCACAATGTTCATGCCACATTCCCCTGGTCAACACACCGTATTCATAAGCTATTATTGAACATGATTATATTTACATTATAGCAAAAAAATCTACAGCAATACTTATTCTGTATAATTTCCTGCTGCTTACTCTTTAGTTTAACTTGCACTTTTTTGTTTCCTTTCTTTTAATATTTATTACCTTAGTTTACAAAGTCATAAAATTGTTTGCCAGGCAATGAGGTCCCAGTAATCTCTTTTTGTATAAAAAATATGCTTATTTCAAGAGAGTCTTACTGTTTCTTCTTCTGGATATGCAGACTTCAGTCAATCTGGTAGTTTTTCCTCCACAAGATTGGAAAAATAAATAAGTAAAATAAAAAATAAAGGAGCTAGCAGTAAGTACAAGCACATCCTTGTCTTGTTCTTAGTTTCTTCCTGTGCTTTCTTGTATTGCTTTCAAATCCTTCATTTCAAAGATAGCAGCCAAAATCGTCTTTTCTTCTGCTAGTTCAAAACTATTCTTCCTCTCTCTGGAGGGCATTTTACCCTTGTCCACAGCAACATAGCCTCAGAATTACATTACTTGTGCTTCCCTTAAAGTGTTGACTATTTGCTGGTCGTTTTTGTCTTTCTTACTTACTCAGCTTTTGTGTTCTTTTTGCATCCTCAACCTGGCCACCACTGCCTATTTTTCTGCTTCTACAGCTTGTTTTCCAGTTTTTTTAGTGTTTTCTCTTAATGCCCATGCGGGCATACACTTTCCTGAAACCTTTGTACATGAACATCCTAAAAAAACTACATATATACTTTTATCTGTAACAAATGAAGAGAATGGCAGATAATTAAACTTTAATTAAAAAGAAATCCAGTCATCAAAGTCTTTATATATCTTGCTTAATGTTAGAAGTGAACCATTGGAATGGTAAATTCTTGAACAGGCTTAAAGAGAAATTGCCTACATTTGTTTGCTTTTTTTTTTAATCTGATTCAAGAGAGATCAAAAAACTCCAGTGTCTCATAAGCTAGACCAAACATTCCTCTGAGATATCCTCCCAAAAGCTATCATAAGAAAAAGAAAACAAATGTACTTTCCTGTTTTTTCCAGAAGAGACCACCTGAATGCATCACCTGTCAGCTCATTCTGGTCAGTAAATGAGATGCTCTTTTTAAAAAATTCCTTTGCCATAAGCAGAAACAAAAAAAGGGTGCAATCAGCAAGTGTTGTCAGCTCAGTGATCCCATATGCTTCCTCTTGTCCCTATGCTCCAGCACACTCATCTGAGTCAATCCTCCCCTGAAATGGTAAGGTAGTGCCTCATGAAAGGATAAGAGCATGAAGTAAGAGCACTTCTGGCATCATGAAACACTGAAATAAAGATCCCAGAGAGTCATCTCTCAGGTTTTGAAACAAAGTTTGCAGTTTTTGTCTCTGAAGTGAAAATACCCAAAAAGAAAATCTTTTCTTTTTCTTGTTTTATTATTTTTTTATGAATCCTACTCTTCATTCCGCACAGCCAGGCTGTATTTATGCAGGCTTTTATTTCCTTCCCATACAGTGTCTGTCTGAGACCCTTGCCAAGATCCTGCCTACAGAGATTCCTCCACATTCTTTCTCTAAATCAAGCAAGTCCTAACCTGACAGAAAAAGCATGAAGTACAGCTCTTGAGCTTGAACTGAGCCTTAAAATCAAATTTGGCTTTACCAATCCAGAAACAGCTGTGCAAGGAACTGGTTCAAACAAGGCTACTGCTGTAACTGCTATATTCCTACATCACATCCTCCATCTGCAACATCAATCCACTCTCCCCAAACACCATACCCTAAAATCCTTCTCCCTACAATTATATTAGCAAGGAAATATGTGCAGTTTTACCACCCTCATTGTAAAAAATTTCTTCTTTATATCTAATCTGAATCTACCTTCTTTTAGTTTAAAACCATCACACCTTGTCCTGTCACAACAGGCCCTGCTAAAAAGTTTGTTCCCATCTTTCTTACATACCCCCTTTAAGTAATGAAAAGCTGCAATAAGGTCTCCCTGGAGCCTTCACTATTCCAGGCTGGATAACCCCAACTCTCTTAGCCTGTGTTACATCCCACTGATCATTTTTGTGGCCTTACTCTGGACCCACTCCAACAGGTCCATGCCTTTCTTGTACTGAGGACCCCCGAGCTGGATGCATCACTCCAGGTGGGGTCTCACCAGAGCAGAGCAGAGGGGCAGAATCACCTCCCTCAACCTGTTGGCCACGCTTCTTTTGTTGCAGCCCAGGATATGGTTGGCCTTTTGGGCTGCGAGTCCATATTGTCAACTCATGTCCAAATTTTCATCCACCAATACCCCCAAGTCCTTCTCCACAGGGCTACTCTCAATCCCTTCATCTCCCAGCCTGTACTGATATTGGGGCTTGCCCCGACCCAGGTGCAGGACCTTGTACTTGGCCTTGTTGAACGTCATGAGGTTCACATGGGCCCACTTCTCCACCTTGTCCAGGTCCCTCTGGATGGCATCCCATCCCTCAGATATGTCAACTGCACCACTTAGCTTGGTGTTATCTGCAAACTTGCTGAGGGTGCACTTGATTCTACTGTCTATGTCATTGATGAAGATATTAAACAGTACTGGGTCAATATGGACCCCTGAGGGACACCATTTGTCACTGATCTGGACATTATNCTTGGCCTTGTTGAACGTCATGAGGTTCACATGGGCCCACTTCTCCACCTTGTCCAGGTCCCTCTGGATGGCATCCCATCCCTCAGATATGTCAACTGCACCACTTAGCTTGGTGTTATCTGCAAACTTGCTGAGGGTGCACTTGATTCTACTGTCTATGTCATTGATGAAGATATTAAACAGTACTGGGTCAATATGGACCCCTGAGGGACACCATTTGTCACTGATCTGGACATTATGCTGTTGACCACTACCCTCTGGATGCGACCATCCAACCAATTCCTTATCCACCCAACAGTCCACCCATCAAATCCGTATCTCTCCAGTTAAGAGAGAAGGACTCCAGCACTATTCCAACTATTTGACACTGCTTGATATTTACATATGTGACAAGGAACTCCCTTTTCTTCAAAAAAGGCCTGGAAAACTCATGATCACATTCATATAGGTCTTTTCCACTCAGTTCTGGCTTCCCACCATACCTCTTCTTTTCAGCAGAGTTGAGCAAATTAAACCATGACTGCTTATTGAATATCATTTTTAACCATTTTCTAAAATGAATTCATGAAGATCAGCCCATTCATCTACCCACCAAATCTATCAAATCAAATAATTAGGACATGAAGATTTTAAAGTAGCCCAATCAACGGAGTCAAAAAAGAAAAGATCTCATCTTCTCAGTATCTTTCTTCAACTACTAAAAGCAGAAAAGTCCCTGTTGTGAAGCACAGCTGCTGTCTGTTTACTAATTCATCTGCCTGTTTTTGGGCCAAATGCACCCTGGAACGCATGCAATTCCAATTATTGGTCGTTTTCCCAAAGTCACCTAAAATTAAACTTGAATAGCGTTACTTACATGCTTCTTTATCACACATCCAAAAGGCAAATGTTATTTCCAGTGTCTCACTGCCCAGATCACCTGGGAGTAAAAAAGTTTCATGCTGCTGAAACTCCTTACACGGTCTTGACTGACATGTCAGTATCCTGCACTAAAACAAACAAAACCCCCCTGTTGTGGTTTATCCCCAGTCAGCAACTAAGCACCACAGAGCCGTTCACTCACTCCCCCCACCCCTGCGGGATGGGGAGAGAATCAGAGGAGCAAAAGCAAGAAAACTCGTGGGCTAAGATAAGAACAGCTTAATAATTAAAATAAAATAGTAAGAGTAGTAATGGTGATTATAATAATAATGATAATAATAATAAAAAAAAAAGAAAAAACGAGAGAGAGAAACAAAACCCAGGGAAAAGAGGGAAAGGGAAAAAAAAAAACCACAAGAGCTGCAACCGCTCACCACCCGCTGACCAACACTGCCAGTCCCCGAGCCGCGATCACTGCCTCCCCCGGCCAACTCCCCCCAGTTAATATACTGGGCATGACGTCACATGATATGGAATATCCTTTGGCCAATTCGGGTCAGCTCTCCTGTTTGTATCCCCTCCCCTCCGGGCTTCTTGTGCACCTTGCAGAACACGGGAAGCTGCAAAAGTCCTTGACCAGTGTAAGCACTACCCAGCAACAACTAAAACATCAGTGTGTTATCACATTATTTTCATACTAAATCTAAAACAGAGCACTATACCAGCTACAGTGAAGAAAATTAACTCTATCCCAGCTAAAACCATGACACCCCCAAATCCTTCATTTTACAGCAAGCAGATATTTTCTACATATGTAAATGGAATCAAAAGATTGGAAAGGGATAACTGGAGTATCACACTCAGGCTACTGCAATTACAAGTAAAAAAAGGATAGATGTTTAATCCAAAAGGGGTCAACAGAACATTGAAATCATATTGAATTCATTTGCTACTATATACCACAGCCACAGAAAAATTCCCATTTCTTGGTTGATCTACCATTTGAGTCTCAGCTTTTTTTTATATACAACATGTTCAATTACATGGACATACCTTGCCTAATTCTAATTTTCTGTATGCTAATTCTAATACCTACTTTAGATATTTCTTCAAAGTAACAACTCACAGACTGCAAACAGAAGTCACAGGTTCAGAGTTATGCAAGAAATGTCTCAATCCTATGACTGATATGCCTAAAAATGACAGTATGCACCAAGTCCTGTTGGGCCGTAGGAGTCTTTAAAACTCTGGAAAGAGTGAATAAAGAACACAAAATCAGGCTCAATCAATGCATTTTTCATTCTGGCCACTGTGCAGATAGGAGGCATGAGAGTGAAAGGGAGATGGCCTGAAAAGAGGATCTGTATCATTTGTCTCCCATTCTTTTTTTGAGAGGTATATGAAATCTTCAATCAGAGAAACTGGAGGATTAGTTTCATAAAACTGGTGTTGCTCAGTATCTGTTTTAAAACGTCTCCACTCGCCATTAGATTGTTGTGGCCTGAATGAAGTCACACCGCCAGTGAGTGCTGCCATGCCAGACGTGCTGGAACTTCAATATGAACTGGGGTCAAAGGCTGCCAAGTGGTATGCCACTATTGATATTTCTAATGCATTCTTCTCAATCCCTCTGGCAGCAGAGTGAAGGCCACAGTTTGCTTTCACTTGGAGGGGCGTCCAACACACCTGGAATCGACTGCCCCAGGGGTGGAAACACAGCCCTACCATTTGCCATGGACTGATCCATACCACACTGGAACAGAGTGGATCTCCGGAACACCTTCAGTACATTGATGACATCATTGTGTGGGGCAACACAGCAGAAGAGGTTTTTGAGAAAGGGAAAAAATAATCCAAATCCTTCTGAAGGCTGGTTTTGCCATAAAAGAAAGTAAAGTGAAGGGACCTGCACAGGAGATTCAGTTTTTGGGAATAAAATGGCAAGATGGACGTCATCAGATCCCAATGGATGTGATCAACAAAATAACAGCCATGTCTCCACCAACTAGCAAAAAGGAAACACAAGCTTTTCTAGGTGTTGTGGGTTTTGGGAGAATGCATATTCCAAATTACAGTCTGATTGTAAGTCCTCTCTATCAAGTGACCCGGAAGAAGAATGATTTCAAATGGGGCCCTGAGCAACGACAAGCCTTTGAACAGATTAAGCAGGAGATAGTTCATGCATCAGCCCTTGGGCCAGTCCGGGCAGGGCAAGATGTAAAAAAATGTGCTCTACACCGCAGCCAGGGAGAATGGCCCTACCTGGAGCCTCTGGCAGAAAGCACCAGGGGAGGCCTGAGGTCAGCCCCTGGGGTTTTGGAGTCGGGGATACAGAGGGTCCAAGGCCTGCTATGCTCTGACTGAGAAAGAGATATTGACAGCGTAGAAGGAGTTCGAGCTGCTTCAGAAGTGGTTGGTACTGAAGCACAGCTCCTCCTAGCACTTCGACTGCCGGTGCTGGGCTGGATGTTTAAAAGGAGGGTCCCCTCTACACATCATGCAACTGATGCTACATGGAGTAAATGGGTCACACTGATCACCCAACAGGCTTGAATAGGAAATCCCAGTTGCCCAGGAATCCTGGAATTGATTATGGGCTGGGCAGAAGGGAAAAAGTTTTGGAATGTCACCAGAGGAGGAGGTGACACATGCTGAAGAAGCCCCACTGTATAACAAACTTCCAGAAAATGAGAAGCAATATGCCCTGTTTACTGATGGGTCCTGTTGTCTGGTGGGAAAGCATCGGAGGTGGAAGGTTGCTGTATGGAATCCTATACAACAAGTTGCAGAATCTGCTGATGGAGAAGGTGAACCAATCTGTTTGCAGAAGTAAAGACCGCTCAACTGGCTTTATATATTGCTGAATGAGAAAAATGGCCAATGTTCTATCTCTATACTCTGTAAGGATGGTGACAAACACCTTGTGGGGGTGGTTACAGCAATGGAAGCAGAACAACTGGCAGCGCAGAGGTAATCCCATCTGGGCTGCTGCATTGTGGCAAGATATTGCTGCCTGGGTAGAGAACCTGGTTGTGAAAGTACGTCATGTGGATGCTCACGTTCCCAAGAGTCGGGCCACTGAAGAACATCAGAACAACCAACAGGTGGACCAGGCTGCTAAGATTGAGGTGGCTCAGGTGGTTCTGGATTGGCAAGATAAGGGTGAACTATTTATAGCTTGGTGGGCCCATGACACCTCAGGCCATCAAGGAAGAGATGCAACATACAGATGGGCTCGTGATCAAGGGGGGGACTTGACCATGGACGCTATTGCACAGGTTATCCATGAATGTGAAACATGTGCTGCAATCAAGCAAGCCAAGCGGATAAAGCCTCTGCGGTATGGAGGACGATGGCTGAAGTATAAATATGGGGAGGCCTGGCAGATTGATTATATCACACTGCCACAAACTCACCAGGGACAGCACCATATACTCACCATGGTGGAAGCAACAACCAGATGGCTGGAAACATATCCCATGCCCGGAACACTATCCTGGACCTTGAAAGGCAAGTCCTATGGTGACATGGCACCCCAGAGAGAATTGAGTCAAACAATGGAATTATTTTCTGAAACAACCTCAAGGATAGCTGGGCCAAAGAGCACGGCACTGAGTGGGTGTATCATATCCCCTATCATGTAACAGCCTCTGGGAAAATTGAATGGTACAATGGACTGTTAAAGACTACACTGAGAGCAATGTGGGGTGGGACATTCAAACATTGGGATACACATTTAGCAAAAGCCACCTGGTTAGTCATCACTAAGGGATCTGCCAATCGAGCTGGCCCTGCCCAATCAGAACTCTTACATACTGTGGAAGGGGATAAAGTCCCTGTAGTGCGTGTAAAAAATATGCTGGGGAAAACTGTCTGGGTTATTCCTGTCTCGGGCAAAGGCAAACCCATTCATGGAGTTGCTTTTGATCGAGGACCTGGGTGCACTTGGTGGGTGATGCGGGAGGATGGAGATGTGCCTCAAGGGGATTTGGTTTTGCGTGAAAACAACCAATGAACTGAATGGTATGCTGTTAATTGCTATATAATACTGTATGTCATCATTTCTGTGGTTGCTATATGCCATAACAACAGTATTACAGTAAGAATCACCCAGATTAATGAAGAATGTACTTTGATTAAACCAAGCAAAATGCAGCAGTGATGGAAAAAGAACTGATTTCAGCATGCAACAATCCAATACAATCCACATACAATCTCTCCTGTCCTGAAAGACTGTTATGACTGAAGGAGCCCAAAGGCATGGACCAAATGAACTCAATGGACATTTTAGGGGAATAGTCCATAGACTAAGGGAATGATACCTGTGTATATACATATATATATATATATACCTCAAAAGATAGGGAAGGTGGTGGTGATTAATTGAAATCTACTGTGAAAGGGTAGGACCTGAGCATGACGTAAATGGTATAGAATAAGGGGTGGACACTGTCCTGGTTTCAGCTGGGACAGAGTTAATTTTCTCTCTAGTAGCTGGTATAGTGCTGCGTTTTGGATTCAATATGAGAATAATATTGATAACACATTGATGTTTTAGTTGTTGCTAAGTAGTGCTTACAATACTCAAGGACTTTTCCAGCCTTCCATGCTTTTCCAGATGCACAAGAAGCTGGGATGGGAGAGGCACAGCCAAGACAGCTATTCCAAACTGGCCAAAGGGATATCCCATACCATATGATGTCATGCTCAGTATATTAACTGGGGGGAGTTGGCCGGGGAGGTGAGATAGCAGCTCAGGGACTGGCAGAGCGTCGGTCAATGGGTGGTGAGCAGTTGCACCACTTGTTTTTTCCCTGGGTTTTGCTTGTCTCTCTTGTTGTTTTCTTTTTCATTACATCATCATCTTCATCATTATTATTATAACAATATTTTAATTGTTAAACTGTTCTTATCTCAACCCACCGGTTTTCTTACTTTTGCCCTTCCAGTTCTCTCCCCCACCCCAGTGGGATGGGGGGAGTGAATGAGCAGATGTGTGGTGTGTAGCTGCCTGCCAGGTTAAACAACAACAAATGTATCTTGTATTATCAATTTATTTACCATATTGTCATTGATGTTCAAGACATCAGACTCCTCTGCAGCCATGTAGTTCAGCAGAATCAGTCAAAAACTCAAACTGTAGTTATTTAACAATAAGAATCAGTGTCTTTTGTGAAATAACTAAACAATCTAAAAGTGAGTAACTGATTGTCTCCAAAATGTGAAGACCTGATTGAATAAAAGGATGCTGTTCTGATAACATTTATCTGATCATGTTTAACCTATCTCAGCAGTTCAGCAGTGATCTGTTTAGTTATTAAACTCACATATCACATCGGATAAATGTTTGTCTTTTCAGATTTCTAAGGCTAGACTAACATTTCTATGGTAATATAGTTTTTCATTGAGCTAATCAGAAGTTTAAGCCATCCACAGCCAATTTAATAGTAAGAACCAGAACTTCACATCAAATGTAAACATTAATCAATTTTATGGCAATAAAGTCTTACCAGTAAATTGCCAGTTAAGATTTTTATTTAGTATACTACATCTGTAATTATATTGTGTATATTCAGACTATGGAGATATGAAATAAACATCTGAATTCCTAATCATGAATAAGAGTTCCTGCACTAGTATAGCATATCAGCATTCAAAGCCAACCACAGTGTTTTGTTCTGATGTCTAAAGATCTTGAAACTCCATTTCCCCTGTAATGCAATTATAGAAAATCACACATACCTAAAAGAAAGCAAATACGAGGATCCAGACCCCAAAAGGCACTTAAGTACCTAATTTGAAGCAAATTAAGCAGGTATTAGATATTTACATACATTTGTGGACCTAGGATAAACTGCTTTCAATTTTATTCTCCCTATTAAATTAACAATCATAGCTTATTCTGGTCCCTGTACCATAAACTTAGCTATTGCCACAGGAAATGTTTTTTGCCTGAAAGTAAATACTGAACTTTACCCATGGGATAAGCTTAGACGAGAGAGAAAAAAGAGCAGGATCAGAATGTATCTATTTAAACATCTGATGTGACTGGCAGAAGGATGAGAAGGGAGGGGGACAGCCGCAGTTGCCACCACTCCGTTTGTCACCTGCAGCACCCACAGGGAATCTGGCATGGGCGGCCACAGCAGCCCTGCCTTGGCCCACTCTGGTTTGCTATTTCACCTTCCTACTCAGCAACCTGTCAGGCACTGTGGGAGGGCTGCTGAGGGAAAAATAGAAAGAGGCAGGTGGTCTGCAGGGTGCTTGCAAAGACATAGCTGCTTCCACAAGTTCCGAGGCTTTCCTGGGGAAGGGGGATACACTGCTGCTTGTGCAGATAACCTGTGACTGCTGCAAATGCAGGAGCATCAATTCACATGGGAAAGGGTGCTCTTCCCCGGGCAAGAGACCCTTCAGTCCAGCCACTACATCCCAGCTGAAGAATTACAGACTTTCACAGGAAGAAGAAATGGAAATGGTGTTACCATTCAGGCATATATCCACAGTGAATTGAACAAAGAATGAACTTTCAGTTAGAAAGATACAGAAAGCTATTGGAGAGAGGAAGATAACAAACCAATTTCCATTAGCACAGAACCACAGATTTGAAAGTTCTGAGCCGAGAGTCTGACTCTGCAAGTCTCACATTTTATGTGCAGTGGTCAACTAGAAACAAGAGAGCATCATGTTCCTGCACCTCCATTTAGAGGTCCCAGCTTCAGAGGGATTTTGTGTCTGTGATCCTACCTGCCTATCTACATTGGGAATTGGGTGCATTTTTCACTGAAATAATCTGCCTTGACAAATAAAATAAAAGAGATTAAATTTGAGTATAGCAGTTTGAGATTATAAAGACATCAGCTACAGATTAAGCCTTTTGTTCCATGTTGACCTGCTGGATTACCTGGCAATCTCATTTTTTCAAACTCTTAAACAACAAGGAAAAAAATCGATTCTCACCATCAATAAAGGGAGTTAATGGTGACAAATTAGCCAACAGGGCAAGTACAATACTCTTTAAGAGAACTGTTCTGTTTTATGCCTCCTTCTAGCACAAAGCTATTATGTTCCAGTCTACAACTCCATTGAAGGCTATTATAAAAAACACCCTCATGCAACTCATCATACTGTAACAACTTCGGTGCCCTAGACATCCTGTTCCTAAGGATTCTGTTGTATTGCTCACTGCATGGAGTTATCAGCATTTCATACTGCTAACCTTGAGGGGGTCCCTTGAATCAAAAAATATCAGGCAGCTACATTTACCTCTACTTCTGCAATTGCAATCCATTCATTAAAAGAAACGGGAAAAAAAAAAAAAAAGCTTTCTGAACTCAATGCTCCATCCTATTATTATGGAAATATTCTGGGTCTGTAATTCACCATTATTGTTAATTTATAGTGACCTAATGAATGCAAGCAAATATCTGCATTGTCATTTTCAGGATTCTTCCCTCAGACAGACTTATTTCTGCAGTACTTTGATGTTTTAGCCTCAGGCCATATGCAGTATGCCACTGACAATCGAATTTTTACCAATTCCTTGTGACAGGTAAGGTAGTATTGGCACACTAAAAGGAGAAAAAGCTCTTCCATAGGAAAAAAAAATTAATGTTATGGTTGAAAAATAGAAATTCAGGTTGGATGCAGGAAGCAGGTCACAGTATAATGGTAGCAGCTTTAATGGCTTACATACGCATTTGACACCCACAATAAAAATGAGCAAATTAAGTTTCTAGCAATTCTAAGGACATTTCTACTTATCCACATTAATAATAGATTGCCTGTTTAGTCCTCCACCCTAAATGATTCTATGATTCTATATAACATGACACATCAGTATAGTGATGTTTGTCAATCATGTAGTGAGGCCAGATTTATTCATACAAAAGTTGTCTTTCATTATTGTCAGTACTTTAGGACATACCTTCTTCAGTAATTCTACCACATAATATTAATTTTTAATGTAGTTTAACATTTGTTGTTGTCATCTTGTCCCTCTCCAAGCCTTAATATTGTTACTGACTAGAAGTACAAGGGACATTCAAGGTTGTATTTAAAAAGTTATTTAAATTGTTCACAAAGTCCATCATCATTTCCCCTATGCAAACATCAGGGAGAATACTTCTTAAAACTTGTCAGGAGTACAGTAAAATATTCAACCACGTAAAGATGGCAACACAAAACCTTGAAGAAATCCTAATGATATATTGTGAACTGCAGACAGAGCACTAGGTGGACTGTCATTTGAGTGGGCCTTAATTATCTGAGATCTTAACTTTAGATTATTTAAAACACATTCAAAAATAACATCTTAGTTCTTTTTTTGTACGTGCTTACAGGGAGAGAGATATTTTTTTTAATCTTGGAGAGAGCCATCATAGATATGGATACACTAATACTATTCAGATAAAATTCCTGAGAGTACACACAATGGCTTCCTACTAATAAGTGTAGTAATGTTGTGTTAGTTTTGAAGTTCTTTTGTATTAATTATTTTAACATAATGAAACTGAGCCCATGGAATGATTATTCCGGCATTTTTATCACTGACAGATGGAAGCTAATGTGGATTATTTTTATATTGCCCAACTGTATTTCAATAAATTAAGCTACAACTGTGTCTGCATTTTTAACATCTTTATAAAGTAGTTGTCTTTTCTCATTACTTATTTTTTTATTGTTGCCTAACTGCTAGTATTATCATGTTCCTAAGGAAGCTCTGGCATGAGTAAGACAATGAACATGCAAAATCTTTGATCAAGTTAACCATTTTCAATACATGTACTAGGTGTACAAAACCAATTAGCTTACACATGTTTATCCCTCTGTAAAGGTATGCATTATTTTACACTCAGCTTTTTCATATCCTGCAATGACAAAAAAACCAAAAACCTGGAGGCAAATCTTAAGGATTTGTTCCTTCAAATATTAATGTCCCCAGCTAGGGAGAATGGAGTTAAAACTAATTAGGTATATTGCTTTGTCCACGACAGTGTTTATTCTGGACAAGTGGGATTTAGTTCTCCATATATCTTCCATGACTTTTCTGGAAATATCATTCTTACTAAACCAAACCCTCTCACATTAGAGGAGGGACTATAGCTCACTTCAAAGTAGCTAGCTCAGGTATTTTCTATACAGCAACAGAAGCACAAACTTCATTGTGGATCAGATGACCGCGAATTCAGCCAGCTGCTTTGGAAAATTTTGTAGCCCTTTATGTCTAGAGTTTTAAAATATAACCTCACTGTTTGCTTTGGTAAGATCATTCAACTTCCAGGACTTTTTTTTCCTTCTTTTCTTGAAAAGGTTCATAAAATAGCAAGAGTCATTATATATTTCTGCTGGCAGATTGTGACACTTTGAGTGTAATCCAGAATTATATCAACTGGAACACTCTTTTGTCAAGAGATGTTAGAGGTGACTGGGGGAAGAAAATGAAATAAGTCTGTTGCTTCAGCTGGCAGATTGCCACCAAACACTGCTATATGGCTTTCTTCTGACTGACCAGCAGATTATAAACCTATGTAAAGCCAAGAACACAGATTAGAAAAATGAGCCTTTACTGTAAAAGTTAGAAAGACCAAAATGAGACTGTAAGTCAAATGAGCTGCTAAAATGACTCTCTGCTTTATTTGTAGAGGCAAATCCAACTGAACAGAGCCAAATCTCTTCTCTTCTGGAGCACATGAGGAGGGTGAGGAGAAAAGAAGAACTGGAACATTTGTTTATGTACAGCTACTGCAGATATGCACGGGCCAGACCCTGGTCCCTCACTGACCAGAGGCTCTAGTGTACACAGCAATCTAAATTCGGTAATTCTCACTGCTATCTGATTCCTCATGGGAACTGCAGTATACTGAGCTAAAAGAAAGAGATCTGAAGGTCTACGGAGATATCTCTACATCACTATTTAAGCTTGACCTTCAGGTCTGAAACTGGTGTGTATTAGTTGAAGTGAGGACTATCTCCCAGTCTATATTGTGGGATCTGGAAGCACTTCCCATCATTTGGATCCACAGGTATGTCATGTCCCCATCCTGACTCCATACTGGGATGAGACCTGGCCCCACCACTAGATTCCATGAATATATAGCCTGGGCTTCATAAGTTGCAAGGAAATTAAGCATTCCAGTGGCTTCCCGGATCCTTGTGACTGGACACCTCTCCACAACTCAGCCAGAGTTGCTCTGACCCACCTGGGCAATGGAAGTTCTGCACTTCTGGAATCTCCACCACAACATTTCTAAGAATCTGCCTCATTTCTTTTTCTGGTGCAGTTTTAAGTAAAGGCAATAGAAAGGCAAAGGAGAGCAAAAGAGAAAACAGTTCTGTGCTGAATGTTTGCAGCAAGTAGTGTGAACATGCTACAGCAACAATTAAGAGTTGGAAGTCATAGCTGTAACCAGGTCTATTAGAACTACATTAAGTTCTATGTAGAACCTTAATTCTGGTTCAATGTAACCTCTTTGTTCAGACTGACCAGGTATGGCAAGCTGAGCTGAAGGATGTAGATGTGAGGGATATCAGTCTGAGGGACATCTAAGAGCAGCTTTCTTAGAGAAACACACTCCTGTATTCTCTCCCGGAATTGCTCCACACATCATGTTTGTGTCCAAGCCTTGCTGAAGTGTGGTTACTTGGGTTACTTGGAAAATCCAGTCAAGAAAACAACAGTTTTCTTCTTTTAAGACAGTGTTAAAATTTGTGATTCTCCTAATTGTGTTATTGTACCTTGGAATTAACAGTACCCAGTACCAATTAATCCAATTAATTCTTCTAAACAAAAGAAATTAATGGAATGAGATTAGAAGAACAAATTTTAACTCTTTTTAAAGTTGAGGGCATTTTTTTAAAATTGTAAATAATATTTATATCAAATACATTACTGCATTGAGATTGAAAACTTGATCAGTAGATCTTTTGCACCAAAATCTCATTTCTAGCATAACAGTTTAGTTAGGAAATAAAGCAAATAATTGGGAAAATTTAAAAGAAATGAGTACTGGAATGGTCTGGTGCACCCTAATGACACATAGCTACTTTTTCTGTCTCTAAAGGGTTTTCTAAACATTTCTAATTTGCAATGGGTCTTCTGTTAACTAAGTTATCATCACAAAATTCTGAACAAAAATATTTAGAAGTAGGCACTAAATATGAAAAATAATACCCTCTAACTCTAAACCAAAACCTTCTTCTGAATAAATTATTTTTTTGGTGTCACTCATAACTGTGAAATCTGAGGCTAGTCGTTTTGTACCAAATTCTATAAGGGCACAATTTATGAGAAAGTTTACTCAAAAGAAGTGCCAGAAGAGAAGTACCAGAAAATTCATGTTTCCAAAATGTTAATCTAAATTATTACCTAAAATGTGGAGAGGAGGAAAGAGAATATTCATGTGCATCTGTGATTGGTAAATAAGGCGGACTATAGTACAGCAGAAATGCCATTTCATGAGCTTTCAAAATATTTCTTGTATTTTTATTCTCTGTAAGTCATGGGTTGTTTTGTTTTGGTTTTGATGTTAATTTTAAGACAAAAAGTATAATTCTAAAGTAAAGCTTTTCAAAATTTAAAATAAGTTTGTACTTGCTAGAATGATAGAATTATGACTTTTCTCCCCCTCCCTTTCCCTTTGACGCTTTATTCTGTCAGAAGAAGTCTGCATAAAACTTCATTTAAATTAAAATTATTCTTATTCTCATTTCGTTTGTAAATCTCAGTGCAGCCCCCAAATGGCTAGGAGACTCACTATGCTATATGCATTTTTTATTATTTGATTTTCTCCATAGAGTTTCTGCATGTAAACAGTCATAACAGAAACAACAGCCCTATATCTATATTTTTTTCTTTTGAGGCCATGGAATTATTCCAAAGACTAACTTAACCCCTTATATATATATGACAGCAAATTGTATTTGGAGATTATATTATGTATTCATCAGTGACCTGTAGCTGCTTTGTGTCTCTCTGGCACTGCAAAGCAGCTGTAAGTTCTCTGCACTGGTTGTCTTTGCAGCTGTTTTCTAATGCCAGCATGACACAAAGCAGCAAGAGTGTCCTGGTGAGTCTGGTCTGTGCCTGATATAACTTAGATTAGATATATATCTTTACACATAGAAGATGAGGACTTTGGAAATTTGGTTTACAGACCAGACAACGTAATGAGAAGAACAGGACAGGCAGACTGACAAGTTGACTAGTTTGCTTTTGTTAAGGAGTTAGATACAGATGCAGTTTAAAGCCTTTAGACTAGGTGTTCCTCACGCATTTCTCAAGGATTTATATACTGTATATACAGCACATTACAGAGTTATCATGATTTCTCATTGCTTGTGCTAAGTCCTTGCCTTCCAGAGGTTTTGATCAGACCTTGACCAAATTACAGTACACTCTACTTCCTTCCATGAGAAATACTGTTTTTTTCTTTTACAACCATAACTGTTCTGCTGTTTGGATTAATTTGCATGTTAGTTTTATTTTTTTCATCTGTTAAAGATACTAGCTTTCTTTGAATAAGTCTAATGTGAGTACTCAGATTTTCATCTACGTTGCCATATTCTCATTGAATCCAGAAGTATCAACTTGCCCTAGGCACTTCAGAGCTCAGGAAAGGAAGGTGACCTGCTTCAGGCATTCACAGAATGATTCAAAAACTGCCAATCCACCTTGATTACTTCCAGCTGTACCTCAAGTCCTGCTTGAAGCATTTCTGGGCTGTGTCACGAAGAAGAGACTATCTTTGTATGGCTCCAGAGTTAGCTGTACTATTCTCTCTAAGTCAGAAAAGTAAATGGTTTCCATGGTATGTGAGTCAAACAACTCAGTATAAAAGTCTATCCTTTTCTTTTTTCCCACAGTATTAATTAAAATATCTACATGCTGAGTCTTATTCTGGCCTACTAAATATATCCATGAAATATTTCAGTCATAACTATGGTAGATATGCAACTAAAACTATTTTGTGAAACCAGAAAATACATGTATATGATTACATTTTTTGCATGTACTTAGAACTGCAGAACTAATTATTACAGCAAAGAAAATGGAAGAAAACCCTTAACTATTTCTAGTTCTACAGTGTCAGAAGAGAGGTATTTATTTTTTTGGAGGACTACCCTGTGCTTTTAAAATGGAAAGATATATTCCCTTGGTAGCTGTGAGTGTCTGGGCAACCACTGTGTTTACCATAATGAAGTTACAAGATGGCCTTTGCTTGTTATGGACAGATTATTATGCAAAATACTCCCTACAGTGAAGGTGGCAATAACGGTCTTGTTAAGGGGCACCACACACCTTTGTCATATAAAGATTAAATTTAACTGGTTATATAAAACCAGTGGCACTATAACCATAAAAGTATATTTCTTAAGTCAGTATAGTTATCTCTATACGGAACCAAAAATGTCCTACATATAGGCAGATGTAGTGATAACAGAAAAATCTGAAGCTCATTACTTTTCAACTAAAAATAAACCCCATTTTGTTTTGAAGACCTATTCTCAAGTTCTGACTACCTTTGGGATTAGGCCTTCCAGTTTCACAAAAAGCCACTTACAGACTCCTTATTCACTTGAAATCTTAGGTTGGGTTGATTTATTCCTATACCATAATGGCTAAAAAAGAAGATCCCTTAGTGTATAAACTTTCCATGAGGAAAGAAAGAATTATTTTTAACAAACTCAAAACTTTGATTTTACTTTATTCTGTCAACATTGTAACATTTCACAAAATTCACTGAGTTACCTTCTTTTCATATTAGGGTGGGGATTTTTTTTTTGGTGGGTTTTTTCAATAGGGGAGAGAGGGGATTGAGATGGTGGGATGTCTGGCAAATAGTTTTAGAAACATCACCGTAAAAGGAGGAATCAAGATCTTAGCTCAGTTCCTTAAGGTTACCGGGTAAGAGTATTTCTGTCAGCAGTATTTCTCATGTATGCAATATCTTTTTGTTTGCAAAGTCAGCATCAGTAATGACTCTGCTGCACTGAAATAGAATACATATCTATTCCACTGATGGAAGTTTGGCCTTTCAAAATCACAGTGAAAACACCTATACCTTATCCAGGCACCCAAGGCTTCCTCTATAATCAGGGAACAAATGGACACATTTAGAGGATAATTCATCTGAACTAGTTTTGAGAAGAAATACAACCTTGAATTTTTTTTTCCTTTTTCTCCTCTCTGGACTATAAAAAGAGTTGAGGATATCTAATCTGGGTATAGGCATCTAAGTCAAGACAGATAAATCCTTTCCTTGGTCTTGATACACTGATAAGCTTAAGTAGGTTGTTTTATTCATAAGGTTCTCTGGTTTTGCCTGGTAAGATAAGGTCTGTGAAAAATAGGCAAATAACAATCCTGTGTCTCTAAAAGCATAATGTGAAGATAAACAAAAACTTGTAACAGACTGTAGCCCAGTTACAGACAGGAGGGGCCAGGACGCTACTGCGCTTAGTCCTACAGAAGCACTGGTCCAGAATAGCACTCATTGCATAAGACCTGTGCTCACACTGCCCAGTCTGAAAGATACTGTTTGAAGAGGTACACATATACCATAAGCACCTTATGTGTTTCTAACCCAACCTGTTCGGCTACCATGCTAATTAACCCTGATCACCTACCCACATGATAAAACTACTGTTACCTTACAAAGAGAAATACAGTCATTTGCCAGAACTGTAAAGAGTCACATCCTGTTGGGGTCAACTGAAGTTGAGAAAAATGACAGGTTAGCAACTTCGTTTGTTGTCTCAAAAGAAGGCTATGGCAGAGAAATGTTAAGACGAAAACACAAACCTAATATCTCATACCTCACTTAGCCTTGTTACTGGAAGCTTGACAAGAAGTAAGGACATTGGAACAGTCGCGATGTGACTGGACTTTTTAGAGATAAACCTGACATTAGTTTGCAGAATGGGATTTTTACTAAGCAGTTCAAGATTGTAGGTGAATTCAAAAAATAAGATCTTGGTAAAGTAAACTCAGACTTACTGTAGGTATTTTGAATCTGTGTTCAAACCAAACTCCTAAGAGTCTGAGATTTTCTTGTTGCTAACCACCACACAGGTTTACAAAAAAAAAAAATAATCCTTTCAACTAAATAATTACAACAACTTCAGGCAGTTAGCTGCTGCATTTAGCAGACCTCAGTGAAAACAGCCCAGCCTGCACTTTTGTTGAGAGCCAAAAATAATTATGTGTTCTGTAACAGTATAATAGTTACTATGTAATTACATGAAACTAGAGAATGTATTTGATATTTATGTGCCATAATTTAAAAGTACTGACAATAGTACTAATGACTGAATAAAATAAACCCGCACAGCCATGGCAACCTGTTCTAACACGTAGCAGTTTAGAGAAGTAATACCATGTGAAAAGAAGACGGCAGAGCACATGTTGTTTTCTTGCTTTTTTCTTTCCTTTTTTCTTTTTGTTTTGTTTTTGTGGGTTTTGGGGTTTTTTTTAGAAAGTACTTGCTCTTAAAAACATGCTTCCTTTGCTCATTAAAAAGCAAAAAAGCCCATAAAACAAAAACAAGACAGAGATCCTTCCTCCTGACTGGACATGTTACATCTGAAGCTAAATATAGGATATCGTTGAAGCAAGATGGTCAGCACATGTCTTTTTAACAGCATGTGGCTCTTAAGCAGTTCCAGTGTCTCCCCATGCTAGGAGTGCACCATGTGTCCAGCAGGAAGGCTGCTGAAAAACCTTATCTTCCAGCTGCAGGAAGAAGCAAATCAGCCAACACTGTGAAGGTCAGTGTTGCCCCATGACCGCAGGCTGCAAATGCATGCTTGTCCATCCCCACCCCACATTGCACTCAGGACATTTTGGGTACCAAAACCAGACCTCATCACCTGAGCTTTCCCTTGGTATGTCCCTCCAAACTGGATGTCATATATCTGGTGATTGTCAGCCCTTTGAAGACAAGAAAATCTGAAAAGCACTGGAATTATAAAATAAAAATTGTGTATGATTTTGCATCACAATCAGGAGAATAAATTGCTTTTCCATTTACAGCTGAAAGTAGTGAAAGTGCTAACACTATAGCACAGAGCTTTTTCCATATTACTAAGAAAGCTTTCATTGAAAAAAGATTAAGGAATTTGTTTTCTGTATCTCTCATGTTAGTCAGAAAGCAGCTGCTCATACTTGCAACACAAGCAACTTTGAGAAAATATTAGAGATTTTCCTCTGCTGTTTTATATGTAAGTTTAAGTGCACTAATTCCTAAAAATTCTTATGATTCTTTGTTTAGGTTTGTAATAAATGACCAGTACTACCGTAATTAAAAAAATAATTTTGTTTTCATGGAACAAGATTTTTTGTCTATGATTTCTGAAAGGTATGAATATATAAAATATTTTGTGGGGCTTTTAAATGCTTGATGATGGAGATTCAGCATGGTCTGTTCTCATGCTGGATGGCCAGGAACAAGAGGCCTCTTTTATTGTTCTCTGTAAAACCAGTGAAATGGAACCAATAGAAATATTGTGCACAGAGTCACAGACACAGGATAATAGTGCTTTTCTGAATGGTAAGAACACAACAAAGTGCATCTCAAGAGCTTTGTTTGTATGGAGCAGACCTCTCTTCAGAATGGACTGTCTGAAGAGGCTTTGCTTAATGCACTGTTTAATGGCACAGCTCTTCAAGCTCTCCCCACTCCATTATGACATATACACTTCTGCTCCTTGGCTATGAGAACAGAAGCAAAACAACACGAAAAAAGGCTGTGGTTTACTTAACCCAAAAGACTTTCACTTATTTCCCAAAATGCATAAGTTTCTAACAACAGAAAATATTAGATCAAATCAACATTCACAGCATATGATTTTATAATCATGGTGGTGGTGTGGGTGGGAAAGACCATCTACACATTAAAGACTTGTTTATGTGGTGGAAATGATAGAATTTTCACTGGAAATTAAAATCACAGAAACCTTGTGATTGTGATGCTGCATGTGAGGTACAAATTGCAAAGTAATGACAAATCTGTTACAGTTCTGCAGCCTGAATGCATAAATAGAGAATAAATTTGATGCAATAATCCTTCTACAGCAATTTGTACTCCTTTTGTTTGTATGAACTGTGTTCTTGAATGCCTTAGCAGAACTTGAGAGTACAAATACTTGTAATAACTATATGTGGTCACTGCTTATGTAAGCACACATTTTAGCCAGCATTACAAATTATATGGTCTAGTGAAGCAGTGAGCACCACTAATTACATAAAAATGTTTGTCATCTATGAAGTACTGGGTTTGTTTTCAATGAAGAATGACCAGATCACAAGGTGAAGGAGAGGTAGAGAAACATTGCTGTACGAGGGAATTGTGTTTTGCTTCAAACAGTCCGTCCATTTTCACAAAGAAAACAGACTGTATTAGGGCATATGCATGTGAATTCTTCAGGAAGTCCAGTATGTAATGCATTAAATCCTGAAGCCTTAATAGTAAATTATTGCAAGAGTACACTGGGAACCCAATGCAATCCCAATGGAGATACTCTAGCAACTGGACAATTGCTTCCTCTTTCTAGCAGAAAGACAAGAATAGATAAAAAATAAAAGACAAAAGATTAAAGACAAAAGAAAAGAACATACTGTACTAGTGCCATCTGATCAAATGTAATTGACTGTTAAGTTTAACTGATCAGGAAGTTAGAATCATGGAACAGTCAGTGTAATATACTGCTTTTCAAAATAATCAAGATCATTAGACTAGAAATGCACTTTTATCTCCACTGCAAAAGATCAGAAGTATTCTTAATTAAATAATAACCCCTCAACATCTACATTCAGAGTACATTCAAGAAAACCTCAGATGAACATATCTGATGTAAAAGTCTTTCAAATAGTCACGTGTGATGGCTTACATATTATGTAAAAGGATTTTTCTGACTTCTTCCATGATTATTTATCATCTGAATAATAAAGACAGTATATTTTGAAATAATATATGGCAAAATCACTATCCATTTTTTCCTACATGAATTATGGCACTCATACCATATTAGTGTGTCTTCTGTGTGACCAGGACTACTGAAGCTGAGAGACAAATTGGATTTCATACCATTCACTAGCTATGGTTAACAAGCTATGTGTCACTTTTCCATACTCCAAGGTATACATTACTCATCATCTCCCAACAGCAAACAGAGAAAAGTAGCTGCCATCTCACATTAGGCAGCAGTAGGTTCAGTAAGTTATCTGGTCTACCTAACTCAGACAACGACAGCCCCTCTCTCCACTTGTGATGGAGGGAGCTGGGAATTGCAAGCTCTGGGTCAATTGGTCCTTTGTCTTTCCAGTGTTTTTTTTCTCACCTCTCCATCCCATACACTGACTACTTGTCTTCACACTTATTATTGCACACCTCCCCTGTTTCTTGATGCTTATCATCTTTTGTATCCTTTCTCCCACATGTTCTTCCTTATGATACCTATAGTTCAGTATGGTCTAGCCCAGTCCTCTACACTGCATCTTCACACAATACCTCTACAGCAGTAGAGCTTCAATTCAGGTTAAAATGTTTTCACTTGTTAGTTTGTCAAACTGTTGACAGTTAAATTCCTGCAAATGAAGTACTAGGGAAAAGATTCGCTTGTACATATTTATTTCTATTTACTTATGTAGCAATCTGAAAACCACATTAAATACTTTTATAAAAAGAACTTAGAATACAATATAATAAAAACATAAAACTTAAGAGTACACACATGGGCACACACAGATTTTTGGGGCACATATGTATTATTTCAAATATAGTTATTATCTAATAGTTGCTCAAAAAATAAATTTGTGTATAAAGTGTCATACAGAAGCCGTATTTTTAACTTCAAATTAATGCCAAATAATACTGGCATTTGTTGCTGATTTTGTATGTGTTAATGCATAGAAAAAAAACCTCCAAGACCTAAAAAAGTAATATGTACATTAATAGCTGATATCGAATTTATTACACAGCTCAACTAAATCCTCTACTCACCAAAAAAATAAGGATTCAGCATAGATCAGGAAAATTTTCTGCAATATTTTAGTTGAAAAAGAATGATTTTTTTCTTCCACATATATTCAGAGTTTTATTTTCCTTTCAATTTAAAATCTTTAGTTTATTTGTAATTGCTTTTACAGCATGGTCCGGGGTTTAAAACTGTAACATCTTAAGAAGGACTTCTCAAAACTCAGCTGCCATTCTTGCTGTTGTTCCCTACCCCTCAGTCTTATATTCCTCTCTTTGTCTTATGATTCCCAAGCTACTTCTGCCACTCTTCTTCTGGCTCTTTTTTTGGCCGGAGCTGCTATACTTCAAAAGAAAATCATAATAAACAAATTTTCACTTTTATTTTTTAATCCAGGATTAGTAGGCTGCATTGACAATTAAGAGCTGTTGCTATTCTTCCTCTTCTAATCTGTGGGTACTCTCCTGTTGGGTCTATTATCTTCTCAGCCTTTGTTTTACTACTTAATACTGTTAGTAAATGTCAGTGTTCATCAGTATAACAGTTTGTTTTACTGCCAGAAATGCTTTCAGTTGAATAGAAATGATAGGTGAAATGCCATTAGAGAAACAGTCTTAAGCACTGAGACTCAGTTCTTCAGGGTGATGTTTTTATGATTATATTATAGCTCCCAAAGGATTACCCTTTCCTGATAGACAAAAAAAGTGAAAATTTTAATAGACTGTCATGACCCATCTTCTCAATACTTGCTTCACATTATCTCCCAAAGGAGAGAGAGGGCACAGTGAAAAAAAAAAGAACATTCTCACAATACATCTAATCACCCACAGACAAATTTTTTACTGCTCTTGAACTTGGTAAAGGTTCTGCAGCAAATGTACTTGTAGGAATAACACACTGCCAGATGAGTATAGTGTGTGCCATACCACTTGTCCTAATCTAATAGTGTCATGGGAAGGGAAGGCAAGGCAAGGCAAGGCAAAACTGAAAGAAAGGGAAAGAAGGAAGGGAAAAGAGAAAGGGGCTAGGGAAAGAAGAAAGGGGAAAGGGCAGGCAAAAAGAAGGGAAATCCACGTATATGTGTCTCGTTGTTCAGCTAATATGGCTGAACTTAGATACAAAACAAAATGTTCATGGAAGAGCTGTATAAAAGTAGAAAAAAGTATAAAACCGAAATATGTGTACAAATTTGTGTACAAATATGTACATCATACTGGGTCTGGCTGGGATGGAGTTAATTTTCTTCATAGCAGCGGGTATGGTACTGTGTTTTGGATTTGTCACTAAAGCAGTGTTGATAACACCGTTTTGGCTATTGATGAGCAATGGTGCTTGTACAGCCTCAAGGTTGTTGGGTTTTGGGTTTTTGGGTTTTTTTCCCCCATTCTGCTCTCCCCAAAGAGCAGGCTGAGAGTGCAAAAGAAGTTGGGAGGGGACACAACTTCAGCAGTTGACCTAAACTGACCAAAAGGATATTCCAAGCAACATAACATCATGCTCAGCAACAAAAACTGCAGGGAGGTAGCCATTGCTCAGAGGCAGGCTGCGCATCAGTCTACTTGAGGGAGGTGGTGAGTGATTGCCTTTGCATCACTTGTTTGCGTTTTTTTTAAATTCCTCTTTTCTCTACTTTTTGAACTGTCTTCACCCTGACCCATGAGTTTTCTCACCTTTAGTCTTCTTGCTCACTCCCTTGTCCAGCTGGAGCAGAAAGGAGCAAGTAAGCGGGAGCAAGTAAGCGGCTGTGTGATGTTTAGCTGCTTGCCAGGGTCAACCTGCTGTCCAAAAAGTGGATTTGTCACCCGGTGTGCAATGAGTCAATAATCACACACTCAAGAGAGACATTGCTTATTTATTTCAGGGTTGCCATGCCTGGGTGCTTGGTGGTTTTCCACAAATCAAGCACACCGAAGCCAGCTCCTTCATTATATTTATACAATAAGATCATACATATTCTGCCTACCTAATACATATTCATTCTAATCTATATAGGTGGCATAATGTCATTAAGTCACTCTTGGCTCCACTTCAGATCCTTCTGTGCATATCTTCCTCTCTTCGGTGGTCCTTGGTGGTCTCTGGTGGTCTTTACAGATGAAGTACCCTAACACTTTTTATCCTTATATGGTTGTGTGTCACCTGAGGACAACTCAAGGCTATTTTGTATTGCCAGCTCTCCTTTATGTTCTTCCAAAAGGAACGTTTGTCCTTGATTAAATAGAATGCTGATGACCAAAATATCCTGTCTCTAAGTTTAGGTTAAATATTAAAACATCAAACGCTACATAAAAAACGCTTGATGAAAAAGGAGTCTAGTTTCACACTAATTAGACATAGACAATACCTCTTCTTTCCAAGAAGGGGTTGTTTCTTTACAAACCCACCACTGTATAAAAAAATACTTATTTTCAGGTTTCTGAAGAACAAATAATTTCTTTGCCTAGCAAGAATAAGGGAAAAGATAATACTTCAAGTGGTAGGAAACAAGTCTGGTAAGAGTGACAGTGTAATTTACAGAATGTTCGTATGTCCTATGAAGATAATCTTAAATTTGTGTGGGGTGTATAAGCTTGAATACTGAATATGTAACTATTAATTGGACAGACAGAGAGAAGAACAGGAAGTGAGAAATTATTTAGGATTACAGGAACACCTTTAGGGTAAGAGAAAGACCAGTTTTAGCTCTTCATTCCTTTAATATGGTCATGGAGAACAGGAGAGGTACCCATGGACTGGAGGAAAGCAAATGTCACTCCAGTCTTCCAAAATGGTAAGAAGGAGGACCCAGGAAACTATAGGCCAGTCAGCCTCATCTCCATCCCTGAAAAGGTGATGGAACGGTTCATTCTGGAGGTCATCTCCAGGCATGCAGAGGATAAGAAGGTTATGAGAAGTAGTCAACATGGATTCACCAAGGGGAGATCATGCTTGACCAACCTGATAGCTTTCTATGATGGCATGACTGGCTGGATAGAGGAAGGGAGAGCAGTGGATGTTGTTTACCTCAACTTCAGCAAGAGAATTTGCAAATCTTAGTCACTCCCCACCCCCCTTTTCAGGTGGGACGTGACATCAACTCAAAGAAGTTTAGAACAAAGCTAATTGCCTATTTAAAATATTAGTCAATTGTTATGAATGATATTTGGCATTGTAGTATTAATTATAAAAATAGTAGGTAAAAACAAAAATTAGAGATGGATAAATACTTATTCATAGCTTACAACAAATGCAAACAGTTCTAAATCCTGCAGCTATTTCACAGCAAGCATTTTCTTCCCACCTTGTACCAAAGGGGTATTGAATGTCAAGCTAGTTAATCACAGCCTTTTTTCCTAACTTGTAACCTTTTTCTGTAGCTTTCCTCTCTACACTGCCTCGATCTCCATTAAAGCTATACAGGCTGCTCAAAAGGTAGAGCTTGCTAAAAGCACTCATGGGAGGGCCAAAGTGTAAAATGCATGTAACAGTTCATTATTTTCAGGAGTAAGTACCAGCAGCATTGTGAGAATATTTTGAATAAGTAGTGAATAGACAATACAAACCAATACATGCTGGTCCTAATAAATCTGGAAGGATTTTTATTTTTAATGACTATTTTACTATCTTTTGGTTGACTTAATTGCAAACATTTTTATATGTGAGCCTTTGTAACCTGGTTTCTAACACAAAGTAATATGGAAAATAATTTGATAGAAAAACAAATCAAGAAGTAAATGTCTGTAATTATATTGTGCATACACAACTGTGCACTCTACCAGTCAAAGTGAATAAATCAAACCAGTTAATGGATTTCAATTATGCTTTTTATTGTTTGGCTGGGTTTTTTTGTTTGTT
>WEKW01025064.1:372595-423422 GCA_013389905.1 Sula dactylatra | reverse complement strand
TGGAGGTGGGCAGGCAGGGGACCGTCACCCCGGGGCAGCACGGCCCGGTGGTGGAGGTGGGCAGGCAGGGGACCGTCACCCTCGGGCAGCACGTCCCGGTGGTGGAGGTGGGCAGGCAGGGGACCGTCACCCTCGGGCAGCACGGCCCGGTGATGGAGGTGGGCAGGCAGGGGACCGTCACCCTCGGGCAGCAACGGCGAGGGAACTGCGGGAGGGTTTGGCTGCGCACGGAATCCTCCTTTTCCCAGTATTTTAGTGGAACCGAAGCTCTCGGAAAGACTCCTTACACAGCATAACTTTAAGAGTCCCGCACTGGAAGGTCACATCGTCTCCCAGGTTCTTGTCAGGAAAGGAGAATCGGCAGCTGGCTGAAGAGGGGATGCCCCGGGCGGATGATGGAGGCAGCGGGCGCCGCTCTGCAGAAGAACGTTGACACCTGGTGGCTGCTCCAGCCAACTGCTCAGGTGGTGGGGCTTTCCAGCCTTCCTGCCAAAGGGATTTAACAGTGGAACTGAATAACTAGAGAAAGAATTACAGCTTTACTGGCATTAACCTGTGTTATCCTGTATGGCTGTGTGTGAGAGCGGGGCGGTGTGTACGTGCTGGGAGGAACACCAGAACCGGAGCTCCCGATAACGAGTCCTGATGGAGCCGGCCCCAGCCCCAACAGGCACGACGTGCTCAACAAGCACACGTGCACGCTGGAGCCCCAGTTCTAAAAAGCCTCCTCTAGGACCGAATAACTAACCACTAAAAATATTACTGTAGGCTACCTTCATGACAAAAATATCGTTTATTCCTTTTGAGCTACTGTGTGACACTTCCCACAAATGCTCTCACCTGTAGTATTTCTACATCAATAGCAGAAGCAGCAGCCAGACTCACGGGCCACAAACTATATTAGTTAACTGAAGAGGCCAGGGCCAGCTGCTAGTCCCGAGCCCGGCTGCACAGGCCGGCCGAGCTCGTGCCATTCAATCAGCCTCACTTTCCAAACGGGCTGCGATGGTCTCTGGGAGGGCAAAACCCATGCTTGGCCAAAAGGGATCTTACTAGCACATTAAAAGCAAAGAAAAGAAAGGTAGAGTCGTACGACTCCCTGATCTTTGTTTGCAGGTATCCATCTGTATCCACCTCCAACTAGGGACAACAGGAAATTTCAGGGTAGCAGCCCCACAGGCAACGGCAGGTGGAGAAGCAGAGCGGGAGCTGCCTGGGGACCCATCACTTAGGTGAGCCCCGCACCGCTGTGTTCAGTTCGCACACGCACAAGTGTGCCTGCACCAAGCCACAGAGCTTTGCTCGCCTCCTCCCAGATCTGCTCTGCAGGGTCTGAGGGAGGAGGAGGTGTCACCACAACATCCCCTGTGTCGGGCAGAGGGGTAAAGCGGCAGGCGGGAGCTGGCACCAGGCTACAGCAGCCTCTCCAGAGCATCGCGGCTGAGCATGGCAGAGGACAGAGCTTCCTCTGGCACAGCCCTCACCTTGCAAGTGGCACATTGCAATTGCTGTGAGCCTGGTGAATACTTCGAAGGAAGTATAAATAAAAAAAAAAACCAACCAACAACCATGTTGAAATCATACTGAAAAGGAAATAGTTGAATAAAAATTCAAGTTTGATATGAAAGCACACAGTCAAATGAGTTTCCACCCTAAAGGTTCAACTGTTGGTTAGGTATCCAGTGTTTACTTTCACAGTAAAGCAAGGTTTTAAAAACCTCAGCAGGAGGTTTTAGAGGTGGCTGTCAGGGTGCAGCAGGGTCGGGGCTGGCCACGCTGGGGCTCTGAGCTGGGCGGACCCGTGGGGGACCCCAGCATGGGCAGTGCCCTCACCCACAGGCACAGTCCCATGTCTGACCCTGGCAGGCGGAGCTGGGGCTGGCAGCAGGTCCGCTCCAGAGCCCCTTGTAAGTTTGGAAAATAACCTCACAGCCTTATTTTTATCATGTTGTCCATTAAAGATGGGTAAAAATTATTCAGTGAGTGAGCTATAGACATGATAACAACAGAAAGGTAAACAGCAAAACCCGATCTAAACCCTGCTTATTCTATCATACCTATGAGCCAGGTTCAAATGCCACGATACAATCTTTGCAGGCAGAGAAATTGGATTGACCCATTCTGAAAGCCTTTCTCCACCTCGCTTCCAAGGGAACAATACAAACAATTATACCAGCCCAACATGCAAGAAATGGCTTGGCTTCAGCAAGGTAAAAATTTACATTTTGCACTGCATGCATGCAAATAATAATCTAGGTAGCAAAGTCAACTGCTGAGCATCACCTCTCTACTCACTACATTTTTTTTATTACTTCTTAGAGCTGTCCAAAAATGTCTGTCTTACTTAACTAAAACCAACTCCAGTTTGCGATACATCAAAATTCTGATTATACCTTTTGTACCTTACATATACCATAGTTTGAACACCTTCAGATCTGGCAGGCAGACGGAGTTTAACAGGAAATATTACATCAACAGATGCTACTACCTAGTTATCTTTGCTCAGTCTGAGAATAAATTGAGGGATAAGGCAAGAAAACATGCTTTCTTATAGGGCCACCATCTGCTAATTTAAGAAGCTGCTGTCACTGATGAATCAGTATCACTTGTTCATGTAAAAATACTATGAATATTATTCCCAAGGCAGCTATTATTATATATTAACTTTATTATAACTATTGACTAGCACCAAGATGATAGCAATGAGAAAATATTGTAACTAATGAGTCTAAAAGGGAAATAACTTTAAATAGAATTAGTTGAGAAAGAACAGTTATTTCTCTTGGGAACCTTTAGATAACAAAGCTGTTTTTTATCCTTCTTCTCTATCATATTCTGATATGAAAGGGAAATGTTTGGTGCTTGACATCAGACAGAGCTTTTCCAGCTGTGGAAACTTAATAGTCTTCACAAAAATAAAAGGGGGGGGGGTTTGTTTATCAGAGTGTATGAAGAAAAGAACTGATTATTGGATTGCCAGCAGCAGAGATGAAGAGTTAAAACTATAAAACAAGATGATGGGAGACCACTAGGTGTAAAGGTGTTCCAGCACACATGGGGCACCAGGGGCCTGCTGAGAGTGTGGCTCATCTCATTGGGATTAGAAAAGGGAAAAAGAAGCTGATGGGAAGACGGTAACTGAGCAGAGGGTAAAAACCCCTTGTTCTTCACAGCCACTAAACAAGTAAAAATGATTCCACAGACCAGGAGGGCTTGCATGATTTGAATTCTGTAGTGAATATACATATAACCAAACCACAAGTCAAAGCCCAGTTTTGACCTGGCAGACAGATAATGAATTAGCTTTAAACCACTTCTTTTCCTTCCCGTTGCCCAGTGCACTGCACCTCTGTACACCAAGGACACGCACTGGTCTTCCCATCTTACTGCCTGGATTTGATCTTGTTCCCTTGCTCCAGCGAAGTACCAGCAGACTGTTGCTCCTTTACAACCAGAAGCAAAGATAAATTTGTGTCCCAGGCAGTTACTACTCTGCCATCCACAAAGAACCAGGTACACTCAAACAGCAACTGTTGAACTTTCCCAAATAATATGAATATTTTCATATATATGAAAATTAGATGCAGCCCTTAGACCCCTCAGAAGCTGTCAGATCAGTCTGTGTGGTCAAGCTGCATCAGCTGGTATGGAGAGAGCCAGCCAAGTCCTCTGCTCTTCAGACTTTTTCAGTCCTGCAGTTTCTCTCAAGTGTGCTTCATCTGGTAAGAGTGCCTGCTGCCGTGCCTTCCCTCACCCTTCACTGACGGATCTCCGGCATTTCAAGTGGCATGCCTACAAGCAGGGTTAGGCCCAGCACTGCTTTTTCATTTTTCTATTTTCACCATTTCTGTTCACTCCATCCTCTCCCTCTTGTGCCCTTCACCCCATTCCCCACAATGCATCCTCATCCTGAAGCGCAGCAGGGTCAGTAAGTCCAGACTGGCTCATAAATGTACCCTAAGGAGAAAAGGCAGGTTTTGGGAGGGGCTGAATCCCCTCGCAGCCTGCTAAGGGCAACGGGTGCTGAAAAATGTGGATTTGGCGTCACAGCTGGTGAAGGGAAGCCCCTTACAGGGCCGTACCCTCGATCAGCAGCTGTACACTTCTGTTCACCCACTAGAGAGCGTGCGACTGCACAAAACCAACACAGCAATGAATTCAGTCTAAAAAAAGATCATATTTTTCCAGGGACATACACCACCATGTATTCTATGAAAAGAAAGGGACTGTTACGACATCACACAGCAAAAGCACCTCTTGTTTTAGAGGGCTCCACAATTACCTGGGGCATCTGGTCCTGCCCTGGGTGGATGCGGGTGCCCTGACTCCCAGCCCTGGACTTTTTGACCAGGACCTCGCTGACATTCTTAGAGACAGTGGCAGAACGCACAGACCTCTGCTCAATGACACTTAAAACGGCAAAGCTGGAAAGAAAATTCTTGCTTTTGATGTACAAGTACACTATCAGAATAATCTCACAATTGGCTCTATGAGGCAAATTTTATTAAACGACTCAATTTTGAGGATCAAAATCTGCAAGCAGAGTTTTGCAATACAGTGAAATGGAGAGTGATATTTTAAGCTAACATGTAGCAGCATTTACTTTGTATACCATGTGGGGTATCTGTATCTGTTTGCATTTATTTTGTAGACATGTTTAAAGGCCAAATACTCTTAAGAGTGGTGGGCTATTAAATTATACATTCACAGACACAGTATAAAACAAGTCTTTTTAAAGGCTTATTTAGAAGAAGTGTATCGGGCAAAAGGAAAAACGTTCAGGTTAATTTCTCTACAAACTGGTTGCAGCGGCGTTAATTGCCTCATGCTGGCCACTTCCAATGTTTCCCGTCTCTGACCCCAACAGGGTCTCTGACCCCCGGGGTTGAGGGAGCAGGGGCAGATGCTTTTTGATGCTGTTCTTTATTTCAGCCCGTCTGCTGGAATGCTGCTTGTGGACTCTGTGCTGTAGAAACAGGTCAGTTAGGATTAACGGTTAGTCACTTCAAATGACTAAGAACAACGTGAACAGGCAATGCAGAAGTGAGAAGCTCTCCAAAAAGACACCATTTCCTGGCCTCTGCCACGCAAGCTGTAGAAGAGAGCAGAGCTGTAGAACACCGCAGACCAGAGTCCAAGAGCTTTCTTTTGTAAAGTGCTGCAGTTCCAAAACTTTTGTTAAGATAGGAATAAAAGCATCTTTTTACTTCCATCTCCAGACAGACAGAAGGACACTACAGAACACAGTATCATTACTTAACATAGCAGTAAGCAAGTCAAACGACCATTCAAGTCCCTTCTACAGCCCAGGTATCCTGGGCACTGCACTAAATCCAGCACGTGAACTCATTGGTGAGAACAGCCTCTGCGGGCAGCTCCTTAGGCCCTAGCTGCACGAGCTTCCGTGCAGGCAGGAGGTCTTCTCAGAGAACTGGAATCAGACTTTTTGTTCAACTTGAACTATTCTCTCCCTTTCCAGAAATTTGCTTTTGGGTTGAAGATATTAATGACTATTTGTCATCACAAGCAATATGTTCTTTGGCAGAACATAGCTGTAGGCAGAAACATCTTTTTGACAGCAAAGCTTCTTGCTAAATGGATTTTTTATACTAGCTCTTGTCTTAATCATAGATAACTTCAGAACCAGCAAAGTAACCAGTCTCAACCTCAGTAATACAGTCTGAATCTGACCGATTTATTGATATTGCTTCAGGGAGTGTTTTAATAGTAATAACTTTCTCACATGAGAACTGAAATAAAAACTGCTGCATGCTAAGTAGAATCTGCACTCTAGAAATATCTTTTTGCATCCCAGAGAATGAATGAGCTCACAAGCAGTTCTAAAGTTGAATGGAAGTCAAAACCCCAAGAAATTCCACTTAGAAACATCAGTCCAAAGCTAGAGACCAGGTTTGGAGGACCCCCGGTGAATGGAAACTTACAGATCCACACAAATTTCAGAGTTTAATTTATTGTAGATTGTCTAGTGCTGAAGATCTGAGCTGAATATGCCCAAATCAAAAGCAATGGCCATCTGATCATCTGTTATCTTTAGGTGAAGCCGTGCTACAGTTGAGAGAGGATGACAAAATATAAGGTGCAGATCAGCTGCAACCTCTTCCTTCCATCCATCCACGATCCAAAGTTTGGTGAATACACCTACTTCAGTCAAGTGCTTCCTTTACACAGAAGACCGTAAGCGAACAAAATTCTTCGGCCAAAGCTTATACAGACAAGTCTTGCAAAAAAAGGAATGTTCTAAGTGCCATTTATTGTGAAATTAAATGGCAGAGTTTAATATTACCATTAAAAGCCAAACAGGCTAGCAAGTTTTGTATTCATTAACAGCAGAGCAGCGTAAGTAAAACTCTATCATCTCCAGCTCAGCCTTAAAACAAGGGGCTGCGCTGCCAAACGTTCACACATCCACCAGGAACAGAGGACGGCATACGAACTCTCAAGCAGGAATTTGGATGTAGCCCCTGCAACGTCGGCCCAGTGTGCTGGACTCGGAGAGTTACGGCTGGAGTTATGGAGAAAGAACGTCAAAAAGAACTTGGAAACAGATCACCTAAAGGTATCCTGGGGCTTCTCGGAGGAATGGTGCCGGTGCTTGCCAAATCAATGAACGCTCAGGCAGCGTTAACCAACTTAGTAACAAACTTAGGTACAGAGATGTGGATTCTGTAAAAGTACGTCAGTTAAAAACCAGACCATGATGGACAGGAGGGTGACAGTTCGGTGGTTGTTTGCAATACACTTCTAATACTCTACAACTCATTATATCTTCTATGCTTTCATTGGGAGAAAATATTGCAGTGTGTTAAGGCCCATTTAAAACAATGAAAATCATATATATACGTGCACATAAACTTCATATTTTTAAACAAACATAGTATACAGTAACTAAGAGTTATAATGCAAAAAATATTTCCATAATTTTTAAATTAAACTTATTAACAATCTACAGAGTTCTTCAAAAAGCATCCTTAGAATGTATGTCTTTAGGTGGTACCAGGAGATGTAATTTATTGCTTTGGCTCATCAGGTAAAAGAGTTCATGACTTAATTAGCTCTGTGCACTCAAACGAGTATTTATTTCACTCATGTTTCTCTGTTAATCATGCAATTCTGGAGGCATTTTTCTCTCACTGTGTTTGACAAAAGCTAGCTCCCAGCAAGTGGGCGAGTTCTAGCACTTGCAGCTTCTGTGCCTCTGACGTCCTTCGTTACACAACGGCATTTAGAGTGGGGAAGTACTAAGTCCCTGTTCCTACAGCACTCTGAAGGCCGCCCCGGTAAAAGCCCAGGAAGGGCACGGGGAGCTGGCTGGGACTCGCTGCTCTCAGCCCGAGCTTAGAGCAGCTTCCAGAGGAGAGGCTGTAACAGAGAGGTCAAGGGGAGGCAGCTGGCACGGGTCTGAGTTCATCGTCCGCTTTATGCCACCTGGGTGTTGCCGTTGTTTCTGAAGGGCTACAGAAACACAGAGTTTTCTCTCTCTTTTCTGTACTTCATACAGTACAAAATAGTTTAACGTGGGTTTCACTGATGTTTTATACACTACTTCTGTTGGGCTCACAGTTGTCTCATCTGACCCTACAGGAACAAGAACCACTCCTCAAAAAAGAGCCAAACAAGACGTATGGCACACAGCTAGCAAATGGTTTGCTCCCATATATCCCCATATCAGAGGGAAGCGTGTTTTAACGTGTTATAACCAGGATTACGCCAGTGAAGAGAGTGCGACAGAAATTAGCAGGAGTCTCCCACTGTAATGCGCAACGAGTCCTACCTCCGATTTATGTGCTGCAAGACCCACTCCACCTTCAACCAGCAAATAATTTCTGCGATTAGAGTGTAGTGTGCGAACAGCTGCAGTTCTCTACCTGCCAGGACAGGTAAACGGCTTGGCATGAAGCACAGCTATTTTCTGATTAAAATGAACCCATTGTTTCCACTAAAAGCAGATCTGATAGTCTAATGGGTGTTTCAAATAAAATGTTTTCTTTGCAGCTGCAACATTGAAAGAGAGCCTGCAGCAGTTTTCCGCCTATCACTGAGGCATAAAGCAAAACCTACAAAACTTTGAGGATCAGCAAGCAAATCAGTATTTTATAGCTACTCTGTACTCTCTTGAAAGATTACAAGGCTTCTTACAGACAAAAAATTATCAAATTTCATACATTCTGACAATCTCAAAGCAGTTCTTAAAACAATGCTCAGTTGGTCCTGTGAGGCAGGTATCATGGGTACTACTGGCATTCAAGAGAAGGGAAAAGAAAGGAGAAAAGCTGACAGGCGTGAAGAAGACAGGATGTGAACTGAGAAGAATCCTGGGGCCACTTTAAAAACCTACAGCACTGAAAAACAGCACATTCGGAGGGGAATTAATCTAAGCAGTTTCAGCTCTGTAGAGGCTACACAGATAGGCGTCTCTAGGCTGCCTGACAGTAATCCATAGGAGAGGTGCCTACCTCCACAGGATAACTTGTGCATGCCCAACATACATCCTCTTATAGGATGTCAGAAAGCAGACCTGCCTCACCTTTAGAGAGGTGAAATAAATCCTAATCACCGCGTTAAGTCGTAACAGAGCCCAGGAAACAACTGAGAGCTGTTTGATCTTGTGTGTAGTGAAGTCATTTGCACAACAGGTTGAAGAATTCTCATATCAATTTCAATTGACTTCGAAAAATGAAAGCAGGGTGCTAGCAAATAACTGAAATGATTCTGTCTAAAGAACAGATGGGGAAGTCCTAGTCACTTCCTCCTGCATCCGCTGCAGATGCAGGTGTGGAGGCTGGTCGCTGTGGTAACACACACCCACATGGATCCTGGTCTCATGCTCGCTGTGCGCGGCAGCAAAAAAGGATGGGAGACAGCATTTTTTCTTATTAGCTCTTAAAATAAGCCTGGTATGACTAAATTGCAGCAGTGGCACTTTAGAAATTAAATAACTGCTTAACTTCCATAACATGGAAGTGTTCTTACTCCATTCATACTATTGCAATTACTAAACTAAAAGCATGACCAAACTTAAAAAAAACCCCAAACCCCCAAATTCCCAACCCCTCCTCCCACACCTGATACCCTAAACCTATTTCCAATTCATAGCACACACCTCGGATCTCAAAATGCCACACTCCAAAAAGTAGATCTTTTTGAGCAGATCGTACTCTGAATTAAAGCTCTGTGCAAGGAAGGAGTAGTACTGAAATGCATTATACTTACAGTAGTCACGAATATATGTCAAGGTGAACACAGCCCTGAAGCTTAATGTATGTGAGAGCTGCCAGAACTATTAACAGCTGACAGAATGAGGAAAAGTAGTTGATGCATGAACAAAAGCAACAACAGCCTTAAAATCTCTTAGTCAAGAGTTACACAGTGCAGATGGTCTTCCGTAGCCAAAGAGACAGTTTAAGGACTCTCAAGATAAAAGGTACTTTTACTGAGGAGGGAGCTTTATAGAATCATTGAATCATTTAGGTTGGAAAAGACCTCTAGGATCATCAAGTCCAACCATCAACCCAACACTACCATGTCTCCTAAACCATGTCCCAACGTGCCATGTCTACGCATTTTTTTAACTCCTCCAGGGATGGTGACTCCACCACCTCTCTGGGCAGCCTGTTCCAGTGCCTGACCACTCTTTCAGTACAGAAATTTTTCCTAATATCCAATCTAAACCTCGCCTGGCGCAACTTTAAGCCATCTCCTCGCATCCTATCGCTAGTAACTTGGGAGAAGAGACCGACCCCCCCCTCACCACAACCTCCTTTCAGGCAGTTGCAGAGAGCGATAAGGTCTCCCCTCAGCCTCCTCTTCTCCAGACTAAACGCCAGTTCCCTCAACCTCTCATCAGACCTGCTCTCCAGACCCTTCACCAGCTCCGTTGCCCTTCTCTGGACACGCTCCAGCACCTCAATGTCCTTCTTGTCCCGAGGGGCCCAAAACTGAACACAATATTCACGGTGCGACCTCACCAGTGCTGAGTACATGGGCAATGGAGATACAGAAGATTATTCTATTATGAATCTTCTAGATTCACTCATACCATTTCTGTGGAAGATATTTCTCCAGTCTGGTACGAACAGTGCTTTGATTGGACTGTAAGAGGAAATGGCTTAAGCAAGTCGGCACTATTCAAACACCTCCTGCTGTGCAAATAGTTGCATTTTTGAGAAAAAGGACAATGTCATACTGGGCAAAGAAAACTTGAAAAACTCCATTAGGTCAATGCACTACGTGAACTAAGCTGAGGATAAAACTTTACCCATGGTATTTGGCTACTGTCTTCCCACAATCTTAACAATAGCTATAAAGTTCACTGCTTTCCATGACCTCTGGTGTCAAATGGTGCAACCCAGGAACACCAGCTGATCATCTCTACCGCAAGAAGGTTCCAGACCCCAGCTGTGCCAAAAATCAGGTCAGAGAATTACTGCAGCTAATACTCCTAGCCAGGGTCAACCTGAGTTCCAAAATGCTATTCTGGCCACTTGATGCCTTCACGACGTAACAACCGTTCTGATGTTCCCCCAGCGTGTGACAATTGGTTAACAGTGCACTAGGACAGACTTACGCGTAACTGTAAAATCCTTCCTACTAAATCTACCAACAGCATCACGATTTTAGAGTGCCGTTCAAGAAACACCTGAAGAGAGACATCTGCCCTACAGAACTCATACAAAGTGGTTAAGACTGAAAATGAAGTGAACTGGCAGAGAAAGATGCTCGTATAGGACCATACAAATGTCTGCTTATAAAGGTACAGCTCTCCTTCGGTGGTTTGCCACCACGCAGAAATACACAGGAGGATGCTTACCCAAAGCCAGCGGCAGCTGGTGCCGTGGGAAGTCCCAGCACTGTCTTCTATAGGTCGGTGACGAGCACGGCCAGCACAGTCAGCAAAGGCCAAGGATGTGAAATTCAAAATGCCAAACCAAAGACCAAATGAATCACAAACCGTTAATTTTGGTGAGCTCTTTTCTTTAAAAGCTTCTCGTGCACCTCTATTCCTCTTGCTTGCTAGATCACTCTCAGAAGTTTAGTGCTGCATTAACAACACCTTCCTGCATTTAAATTATCCCACCATACTGCAGAGTGGGGAGGGAAAATGGAAGAAGTGTTACTGGCCTTTCTGAAGCATATGAACTCTTCCTTTGCCAGAGAAGCCTGAGCTTATTTGGATCACCTTAAAACCTTTCTTCCAAACCCACTGACATCCAAAACCAAGTAACAAACACAGAAGTAACTTAGCCTAGCAGATACTTCAAGCAAAAGAAAAGTATTATCCCCAAACAACTGCACTTCCAAGAAAAAAAAAACCCCAAGGCTTCAGTTCAGAAAGCACATCACAAGCCAAAGAGAACTTTAACAAATGCCTAGGCTTAGTCATGTATTTTAATCCCACTGATTTCACAGAGATTTAAATGTCGACTTAATTTATACATGCTGAACCTTGAAAGTGCTTTACTGGATATGTGCCAAAGGAAATGGCTGCCCCTTGCAGCTTGTCCTTAAGAACCAGGATATTTCACCCTTAACATTAATGATTGAAACAGTTAAAGCAGTTCCTAAAGGCAGTGATAGAGTAAGAAAATGCCTTTCCATCACCATTCCCTTTTTAATTAGGGCTCAGAACGATAAAGTTTTCCTCCGCAGGCCCTACTGCCACAGGTATTTTTGTCAGACAATTTGCACAGGTCCCTCTCCAATCTCTCCAGTTCTGTGATGTTCTCTTTACCATGTTCAAACATAGTTACAGGTCAAGCATCTTAGGAATAATCCTCAAAGGTTAATCACTTCCTACCTGGCTTGACAGAGACTGTGTACCATCGCACCACGTACTAATCCTGAGCACTAACCAACGTATGTCCGAGCTCTGCAGTAGCGGAAGTTCAGCGAGCGCTGACCAGCTGCTCCACCGCAATGCACCAGCTGGCTGCCCAGCCTTAGTTTTAAATCACGCCAGGAGACAGCTGCTCGCACTCAGGCTGCTCCTGGAAGCCCTTCCCATGCCGCGGAGGAGCGCGCCTGCAAACAGACCAGCAGATACAGTCAGTGGGTTCCCCTGCCTTTCTCTGGACAACTTTTAAGGTTTAATTAGATTCCTTCTCTATCCACATTTCTCAAGGAAATCGTCCAAATATTACTGAAACTCATTTGGGTATCTTTGTGAAGCAATGGAGAAGGAGCATTTAGGTTTAGCCAGCAGTACAGTTGGGATATCAGAAGCCAGAAGTTCATGTAAACTTGCAAAAAAAAAAAAAAAAAAGAAAACTCTGACTTCTAAGTGCATAGTTTTGAAAAACGTGCACAGGCCCAGGGTACAGGTACGTTTGACTTGAGCTGAAGCTCATGATTCAGATTTCCCCTTCTTTTTTGTTAAGGAAGGAAACTATTTTATTACATGCATTGTTTTAATACAGTTTGGGAGTTTTTAAAGTGGGAGGAGTAGAAGAGTATAGCAACTACACATGCACAGATGTGTCATTTTGAGGACAACAGTTTATTACACAGTAAGAAAGAGAACAAGCTTTTATACAAACTAGAAAACTCTGACAAAGTATCAGCTAAATATTACAGTATTAGACCATGTCTCAAGCTGTAATTTTTGATTTACAAGTCAAATACACAGGATAATTAGTGCACAGGTACGTCTCACTCATCAATAAATATTACACTATTTAATACCCTCCAAATGAAAAAGTCAGAAACTCAAGCTCATTTGCAGATTACTTCAAGCAAGGCTGTAATTTTGGAAATAACTACATTAAAATCCACGTAGATATCCACCTTTCAGTGCAGATGAAGATCAACAGATGTAGTTAATGATGTGTTGATCAACAGATGTAGTTAATGATGTGTTAACATTCCCATCCGAAAATTGTTACGACCACGTACAGCACCCCCCTCAGTGTCCAGCCCACACGCTGCAAGGCTACCAAATCCCACCAGAAGGGTGGATCTCAGCTGAAGATTTAAACTGGTTTGTCCACCACGTCAATTGGATTATATTATTTTTTGCTACCTATTTAATGAAAAGCACTACGATAATTTTTCTAAAGTGAATAATTATTTCGTGATGGGGATCTTAATTAAAGCAATACTGCCTATCAATATTAGCTCAGCAGGAAAGGCTAATACCCATATCTGAAAATTCCCTTGAACTTTAATTACCTCACACCCTGATATTCTCATGCTTTCAAAGCATCAAGACTTTTTAAGACCTAACAGAACATCGGTGTTCTCATATTCATCCCCAATTACACATAGGCAAGCCACAGACTCTTCAGTATTTTGAAACAAAACCAAACATTAGAAAAACCTGATGTCTTTTTTGACCAAACTATTCAACCTGAATATGCAAAACAGTCTGGTGAGCAAAACCGCCCTTTCCTAAACACAGATCAAAAAATTTTGCAACATCTAAAATGTTTGGCAGCTAGCCCAAGCTAGGTTTATCTGTTCGCTTCGGTCAATGAAGCAATAAAGCACCATACGAAAGTAGCTCATCTGCCTTTCAGTAGAGCATCAACCGTCTTCTGAAGGTGCCTATGCCTCCACCTCTAATAGTGAGATTTGGGGGTTCAGAGGCTAAAGGACCTAGGAGGCTAGCTTACTTCTGGCACCCAGTCTATGGATAAACTCCGCCTTTGAGCTCCGGAGCAAACGCACACATGTAGGGCTACTTACAAAGTGTCAGGTTGTGACACGAAGAAAGTCTCCCTCCCCTTCAGCAAACTGCAGTTAAAGTTGCTTTATCTTTTATAAGTTTGTGTGTGCTGGAATCTTTATCTTGGATTTTCACAGTTTTAGGGTAGAATGTTAGCATTTTTATTTGAATGAATATAAATTTGGCCTGGCAAACAACTGAGTAGATTTTTTTGTGCGTTTGTTTTTTAAAATCACCACAGAAAAGCAACGGCTGGTGACCAGGAACACCATCCCGGTACTTCAGCCTGAAGAACCCCAAAGTTTTCGTTCATTTTGCCCATTCATTTTCAGCCTTTAGCTCGTCTCACTGAGTGACTCACTATACGATACTCTGCTCTGAACAGGCACTTCTTCCTCACATCTCCATTAGTGTTCTTGCAGAACATGAAAAGACCATCTTTCCAGAAATCGAAGCAGTAAGTCTTAAGTGTGTTACATAAGAGAAAGATCATCATAATAAGAGCAATCCACCACAGTATGAATCTGTGACTTTGCTCCCTCCGACAGGGGATCTTGTAATCTAGTTCTCCTAACCAAAAACAACAAAAAAAGCGATAATGTTAGTTTACTAGCTCAGTTCAGGTTTTGTCTTCCTTGCACCGCTCTTTATCCGTCAGTTGCCGCCAGACACTGGAGATCCGACCATGGGAGAGGGGAATGCAGTCAAAGCTTATCATTAGCTACATCCAAGGAACTGGAATGTCAGTGACTGATCCTAATACATACATGAGGAAGGACAGAAACTGAGGCTTGAAGGAGACATATTCTTAACACTGGAATATTAAAACATGGTATCTTCACTTCTGTAAAAGCTCCCTCTCTGCTCAGTTCGTTTACGTTATGTGTCATCTTATATACTCAAGAGGAAGCTGTTACAACACATATAAACACATTAAACCTTATTTTAATGCAGTATGTAAAAAGAAATCCCTGGATATTGAACAACTGGAACTGAAAGATGGAAGAGAGAAAGGTGTATTTATCATTTTGCGGATAATGGATTTTTTAAAATCACGTTAAATCATAGAGGACATAGAAATTCATTTTCCGCCCAATTCTCTCAACGCTTTTTCCTCTGACAGCTATACAAGTTTATCTTGTTTTTGTATAGGATGAGCAATTCCTCTCTGAAAACAGAATATTTATGAAACATACATTTACAGTAAATTTTATAACTCCAGTTGGTGCTGGAGAAGCAGCTGGGAAAAGCCAGGGCTTCACTATTTCAAGAGAGATTTTGTCACCACAGCCAGGCTTTTCTGCACCATCCCCTAACAGAGATAGGCATCCTCCTCCCAGAAATGCAAGACTGCCTCAGTTTGTTAGCTGCCTGACTGCCAGAGAATGAAATAGGAAGCTGAGGAGTTCAGGTTTTGTCCTGTATCAAAAGTCAAATGATAGGAGGAAAAAAAAAAACAAAAAAAACCCATGCCTTTTTCATTCCTCAATCTATCAGTCCAGTTTTGCCTCTTTGGATCTGAAAAATTTTCATCACCTTATTTCCAGGAGCACTTCTAGACTCTCCAGTCCCCTTGGTCCTGAAGCCCCCAAACTCCCTCAGACAGATAAGCAGTGTGGAAGGTCCCCTATTCAAGGATGATCCTGTGGTCTATTCTGAACAAATGACAGCTACTGCTATTTAGAGAATCTGAGGTTGTCAGAGAGAAGGAATTCCAGTTCAACAGTATCATCAGTGGTCTCTACTGGCACATTACTTTTTTCCACAGGGGGGGAGTAATTCTGTACTTCACGTCTTGAAGCTAACATCCTTGAAGTCCCATTGCAAGAACATGCCTCTGGTTGTCTGATGCTGTCTGAGCAAACGCGGTTTGGATGATAAATGCCTGGACAGGATTTTGGTTGGCAATGACCAGGGACGTAGTATTTAGTTGCTGCTGGACTTGATTCTATTTGATTACGAAAAGGATTATTAGCCACACAACAGGTCTGGAGACAATTATTATTTTTGAATCCATGATGAAGGCCTAATTTAGCAATAAGGGGCTTCCCAACATTAACTTCCTTTCTTTCATCCATTGTATCTTCTATTCCTGGATACTCATAATGCAAGCAAACAGTGAAGATCAAGTGTTCCTGCAAAAGGGGGGGCGGGCAGGGAGAAAAAGAAAAAAAAAAATGTTACACTTCCTCCCCAAATAACCAATATAGGCAACGCTTAGTCTTGTGTTTAGTCTACAGGAGAAGGAGACTAACCTTTTTAGGAGCTAAAGACACGTATTAGGCAAGACTGTGTTTACTGAGGACCTCTTTTGGTCAATACTTGCTCACCTGATAGTCTTTATTTCTAGAAGGACTTATATTACACCAGCTGCCAAAAGCACTGAAGAAGAGGTACCAAGTGATGTCCAGCACAGATGTTCACGACACAAAGATACAGAGATAAACTTAACAGTGCCATAGTATGTTGAAGTGAGAACCTTTCAAAAACTGCATGCCCAAGAGCACAAGTTGGAATGGAAGGAGATGATACGTAACATTTTCATCTCCTACTAAGGACTTTGTAAGATGCAGATCTGCTTCAGGTCACATTCTTGCACTACAGGGCATAGGAACATCCCCATAGTGTGCAATAGCTGATCTTCACAAAAATAATCATCTTGTCAAAGTTCAGTACGGGTCTAGAAAATACAAAGTGCCTTGCACGATGGTGCCACGATTGCATATGCATCGATTCTCTGGCTTTTATTTTTCCGCTAAGAAACGACAGTTGCTAAATTGTGCTATTAGCCATTTTTTCCCTCCAAAGAACATGTTACTTATTAGGCAGACAACACACAGCTACCTCAAAAGAACTGCAAAGCAATGATTAATCTAAATTATCTGAACAAACTTGTGAGGAATAATATATATTAACCCTTAGTTTTTGCAGTGAACTTAGCCTTGTATAGAGGCAGTGTTTGGGAAGGTCCTTTGATACTAAATAGCTTCCAGTTTCCTCAGGAGTTCCTTTATTGGCCTCTTTAGGATCCACATCCAGGTCCTGTTGCAAGAAAAAACAAGAAAACTTAATTGAAGGTATAGAATTCATAGGTCATAAAACAGTTAGCAGTATTTCTTTTTATAAAGTCAGTATTTTCTTCTCCTTAAAAAGAAAGGAAACATCAGTCCTGGATTACTTGCAAGAGCTGCTGAAGTCACTGTTAGGCACAAGCAGAAGGGGTTACATTTGAGTGGGTTGCCCTCTTTTGCTGATGGTTCCTGTCAAACTCGCTGTGGTTGCTTCAGGGTTGCTCTTTTTTACCTAACTTTTACTATGAAGTACAGTACTACAACACTAATTCTGTGGGCTAAAAATACATATATTTATTATGCACATTAACTTAAATATTTTATTCATAAAGCATCAGAAGTGTCCTGTTTGTTCTATCTAAAAAGGTTTTCTGTCCCATGTCCTCTTCCACAGACATCACATAAGAAGGTTTTTTCCCCCCAAGGAGCTTTCTGTTTTACTTGTACCCTTCACTTTACTGTGATCAGCTGATTAACAACAATGGAACTGGACAGGATCACTGTAAAACTAAAGCGTAAGAAACCTTGTCGTGCAAGGTAGATGTGTCCTCAGCTCACATAGGAGCTACTGACATTTAACGTCTGTTAATTAAATATGACAAATACTTGATATTAGACAATGAAAAACAAAGGAGTCCTTGAAAAAGATAACCCCAGATTAATTTTAATGTATTTTTATATATATTAAAAATATACATAAAACAAGAAAAGTAATTATGTGTGTCTGTACAGGCACACACGTGTAGGCACTCGATTTCAACAGTTTAGACCCATTTTATTACAAAAGATGCAGTCTGACATGGACAGACCAGACAGTTTTCAGCTTCGGTGGAGGGAGATCGCCGAGACACCAACAGGAAGCACTTACGAGTGCGAAGTCTGTAACGTAGGCTCTGCAAACTACTATTTCAGGTGGCTTCTTTACTATTCGCGTGTAGATTATCATGACATTAGAAAACTCAGCTGCAAACCCCAACTGAATCTGAACACCACATTTGAATTCAAGATACATACTTTCTGGAAGCTCTGCAAACAAATGACATACCATTACATTCTAAATAAACTTAGCATATATATTTTCTATTTTTTTAATTTTGTTTTTCAATTCTAAAGTTTTAAAAGGTATAGACCTCTTCCTCCTGCCCTCCCTCTACCTATCACTCACCTATCTACTCTGAAGCAAACCAGGTTAGAAGCTAACCAGGCAGCAACACTGTTTGCTAGTATCACACGGTAACTGGCAGACACTGCCAGAGAGAGCTGACTCAACTTCTGCTTCACAGGTTTCTTTCCAATCTCTGTGCAGCTAGCAAGGCAACATTTTCTGTAATTAGTATATAGCTTACTGACCCAAGAATTTGTTTATGTATCTGTAATCAAACCAGTAAGGTGAATATGGTATATATCCAACATATAGAAGACACAGCTATAGCATTATAAGAACCTTTGAATTTGACAGCAGAACAAGTTTCAGGTTTGTTTTTCTCCTTTCACAGCCTATGCACACATTCACAAAGCCTAGCCCACAGCATTTTTCTTCCTTATATTTTGGATCTTTCTCAATCCACAGATATACACCTGAAAGTACTCGAGGGTCAATGACATCATTCTGTGCCTGTATGCTTTGTACTGATTTTTCTACTCCCTCTGGAAGTGGATTATTTAACATTACCATAGACATACCTTTATACAACTATAAAGGTTATTCTCTTCCCAAATTCCAAACACATTCTCTTCTATGCATGGCTTAAAACAAATAAACCATAAGATAACATTATGTCTTTATAATTTTTGTTTTACATTTCAGTCATTTAACAAACAAGAATTAAGGGCTTGATTCCACAAATAAAAAGCTACATCTGTGAAAGAGTCTGCCTACATGACTAGTTGTCTTAAAAATGCCACCCCTGACTCTCTGCCCAATCTGTCAAAGAACTCTTAAAATGTACTCCCACATATTTAGGTGTAAAAGATAAAAAGGTCTTAAACCCCACTGCCCTTCTTAAAAGAAGTCTAGAAAACCTGGAACTGCTGTCACCTTTATTTTAGTTTTCTCAGTTGTATATGTTGAAAACTCCTTTTCATCGTGCACTTTTACCATACAGTTTACCTGGCTGTTTTAGGTGATGACTTTAGAATGAGATTAATGATGTCTTCAGAGTGTTATTGCTAGACACAAACAGATTACCGGGAGATTATCCCAGGAGGTAGACATCATATATGTCTCCCCTACAGTGTTTGAGTAGTCTTAAAGATACTTACTCAGGATGAATTCTGCATGTCACCTTGTTCACTATAATCTCATGTAGAGGCAAACCCCAACACAAAAATTTCCAAGATCTGAATATACTAATGAAAATTCAGGTACGAACTTGAATTTCTTCCATTTCCATTCAATATCACAACCCACAGACTAGAGATTATTAAGGAAGGTCATCCTCTTATTGTTCCCATAGTGCCAGTAAGATCACCTAAGAGTAGACTGTACTATACCATGAGCTTTGGCCCACTGTAGGTTCCGTGCCAGAGACTCTGCAGAAGATACAGTTTGTTGTATGGGATCAGTTAATGCCCTCTTCTCAGACAAACTGCTGCGGATCTCCAAAGCTTGCTTGCCTTTGGTAAGGTGACACTTGCCCATATCTAAAAATAAGATGCATATAGTTTCTTTCAAAATCAATGCTCCTGAAATTCTAACTAAATTAAATACATCACTGCAATGTTGTCTGGTTGCTATGGTTATGCCAGTATCAGCACTTCCATAAAAACTTGTAGTTTCAGAAGTATTCGTTGTTCAGCTATTCATTCACTTAAAGCTAAAACAGCATGCCAGATGCCTGCAGAGAATCCTGAGGGTTTTGCCTGTGTCTTAGTCAATATGCTCACGTTTTTCAAATCCAGTTCAAGCAATATCACAGCTCACATTCAGTAAGGTCCTAATTAAAGCAACTAATTTCAAGAATGTGAATAAAACCATTGGAGGGGATTTCTAAAGAACTGGAGGCAAGTGGAGTATTTTAGGGGTCGATAAAGGGCCCAATACTTTTTATTTAACATCATCACTAATTACCTGGATGACAGGCCAGAGTGCACCCTCAGCAAGTTTGCAGATGATCAAAAACTGAGAGGAGTGTCTGATACACCAGAGGGTTGTGCTGCCATTCAGAGGGACCTGCACAGGCTGTAGAACTGGGCAGAGAGGAATCTCATGAAGTTCAACCACGGGAAACACCGAGTCCTGCACCTGGGCAGGAACAACCCCATGCACCAGTATAGAAAGGGGACCGACTCGCTGGAAAGCAGCTCTGCAGAGAAGGACCTTAGGGACCTGGTGGACACCAAGCTGACCGTGAGCCAGCAATGCATTCTTGTGGCAAAGGCAGCCTACAGGAATAGCGTTGCCAGCAGGCCAAGGGAGGTGATCCTTCCTCTCTGGTCAGCACTGGTGAGGCCACATCTGGAGTGCTGGGCTCACCAGTACAAGAATCACATGTACACACTGGAGAGAGTGCAGTGAAGGGTCACAGAGATGAGGGGCCTGGAACACGTCTCGTACTGGAGCATCTTTCATATGAGGAGATGAGACCTGAGACTGTTTAGACTGGAGGGAACGTGCGTCAGGGGACTTCTCATCAATATTTATAAATACTTGACATGGGAAAGTAAAACAGACAGAGCCATACACTTCTCAATCAAGACCAGTGACAGTACAAGAAGGAAATGCAAACTGAAATAGAGAAAATTCCACTTAACCATGAGAAACAACTTTTTACTCTAAGGGTGATCAAACACAGGGACAGGCTGTGCAGGGAGACTGTGGAATGTTCATCCTTGGAGACATTCAAAACCCACAGGGACAAGGTCTTGAGCAACCAGCTCTAGTTTACTCTGCTTTGAGCAATACGGTTGGACTTGAAAATCTCCAGAGGTCCTTTCCAACTTTAACCAGTCTACGATTCAAACTTACTCCAATTTATTAGGGTCTCCCTATATTTAGTTCAACTGCATTTAAAGGTGACATTTTCAGGTAGGTTTGCTACCTGCAGGAAGTCACAACCTATGCCCTGCAAAGTGACTTTAAAAAATCCTGGAAAATTTCCGTTTGCGAGTTCATGAAAGAATGAAATAATGAAGGCTGTTTACATGGAACACTTTTAACGTGAACACTCCTTCGGCACATTTTCAAGTGTCATCAGTGCACCAATGTACTCACTAACACCCAACATCTGTAATACAGACAACAATGGCTGTCATGTTGCCTGACAAATCAATCTTTCTCTCCACTCTGAGTTCAAGAATGACATAAGTAATAGGTCACAGGTCAGAACATCTACAGCACTGATTGATGCTAGGATGAGTGGGTTACAGGGTTCTCTTTTCACAAAACAGTAACAGTCAGAATGTCCCAGAACGCAGGAAAGATGAAGGAAAGGGAAGATACTGGGGCCTGCTTCAAAACAAGGAGTTTCAGGAACAATGGCTTAATGAATTTGGCTCTAAACACGGCAGCTGGTGAGCATCCAGCAGGAGCTTTATCAGAGCTTCTGCCAGGCTTTCAGGAAACACAGCTATAGCTAGCTGCAGATGAGAGGACAGCAAGTCCTCAAATTCTTCCTCTCTATACAGGTAATGGCAAAATTGAGTAGTACTGTAAGCAAATAAAAAGCACAAATCTTAATGCAAAAAGCACTCTTCTTGGCTGCGCCTGGCAAAAGAAGAAAACCACATCGTCTCGTGGCAGGGGGGCTGGGGGAATCAACTCCAGCCCTAGGCTTTGGAATAATCATTTCAGTTTTACCATCTACAGATCCTATTTCTTCAGGATAATTCTGTCATCTTCTGAAATTTTATTTAACTTTTCACAGAAACTTCATGGAAAGTTTAACAGATAAGACTGAAAATACAGAATGGTAAGCTTGTTTTATGGGATCTAGTCAAGCAGCACACCAACTATAAGCAAAAAGACAGAGAATATGTATGAGAATATATACCAGACAAACAAGCAAACGGTAACCAAGAACCACCACATTTCAGTTTACATCCTGGGGTTATGCTGTATTCTTATTGCCATCAATTTGACATAAACTCCATGCTTATATTTCAGTTAGTCAACCAACAATGTCTTCCCTTTCCTCAGTAAAGCACTGACAGAAGCTCTGTGGATTTAATCTTTGCATTTTGTTTTCAACAGTGTGACCTGTTTACAGCAGAACTTTACTGCATTTAGGATCCTCTCAGATTTTTTTCTGCTTTTTGGATCACTGTCAAAAGACAGCCTGGGCAAAATTCTGAGACCTGCAGTTGCACCAAGTACGGTGGAAACCACAGCACAACTTGGCTGATTACATACATTACCCTACAAAAACCAGAATCTTATACAGATAGCTCTTTGTTAATGGCCATATCTATTCTTCTGTTTTGAGCAAATGGTTACACAAAAGCAATACATTTTCCTTCACCAGTTTTCACTTTAGCATTTCTCCCATCAATTATAAAAGACAATTACTGAGCCAGGCATATTAAAACAGTGGATTGCCCTTTATAGTGCACTTACACCCTTTGATAGAGAGCAAATAATTATCATCACTGAAGCACGCTGAGGTAGGTAGGACTCAGTTAATTGTTTAAATGAACGTGGAAACGACTGGACTACCACTAGCAGCTGACACCACATGACAGAAGAGTAATTTCTGTGGACAAACAAGTCAAAGCTCCATGCAGAGAGACAATCAGAACAAATGTGGTTCACTAAAAAGGAGAGCATAAAATTGATTACTAAGCTCAAATCCCTTTACAATATCATGATCTTTGTTAATGTGCTGCCTTGCTTCTTGATAAAAGCCGCTGTTTTAACAAAATGCAACAAGAAAGAGCTTAAAGTAGTGTAACACGTTCACCATGAGAAGAATGACATTTACGCAAAGAAATTTTCAGTAATGCAGGCTGAGAAGACTGTTAGTGCAGTAGTGTTGGAGCTCACCTTCTGCAACCTCATCAAGCAGTACAGTGATCTTCTTGTCTTCTAACAAACGGTCCTTCAAGAACTTCATGAAGATTCCATTGGCCAACCCTGACTGCTGAATTTCAAAAGCTTCTGCTCCTTGGCACCTATGAGATCACCAACATCAGATAAGAAAAAAACACTGAAACATCTGCATGATTGAGATCAACATGAGGACAAAAGCAGTGAAGTTATGCTGGGAATGGGGAAAAAAACCCTTACAATTTAAAAACCAGGTTGTGTCTAAGGCCAGCCTGCTCTTCGTGTTCATTTGCAAGCAACTAATTCTGGGAAGATTTCACTTACAATCAAGCCACACACCAGAGCTGATGTCAAACTGTTTAAATGAGGAGCTTAAATTTCTCATAGAAGACTTCATTAAAGCTCTTGACTACTTCTATTCAACAGCTTTTGCACTTGACTTGAAAACAGATAGAGGTTATTTAGCTTTCTGCTTAAGTAACATCTTCAAATAGTTTCAATTGCAGTTGCAAATTTATTCTTTACACCTAGAATACGAAACACGGGCCAATCTACATGCTACTCCTCCAATAATTCATTAATTTACATTTCTAACACTTTTTTTCTAGAAATTTAACTTGTATTAACAGAGGAGACACACGACCAAGGAGGGTACAGCACGTAGGTTATAGTTTAATTGCTCCACAGTACTTGACCTTTACAAGCTCACAGTGCAGCAAGTCCCATTAAGAACACACAGGACATTAACTCCCCCTTTTCCCATTAGCACAAAGAAACAGAATATTATGGGTCTGAGGGTCACATTTGCTTTTTTCTTCTCTGCCTTTTTTTCATCTCTAATAAATAATACTTAGATGAGTAGAGCATTCCTACAAGTAACCATTAGAAAAAAGATCAGGATCACGGTCCAGCAGTTTCTGGTTTGCTGAATGCAGTACTCTCACTGGCGTTACCCTATATCTGAATGGGAACATTAAATACTTGGGAGTAGTGGCTGATACATGGGAAGGCTGTGCTGCCATCCAGCGAGACCTGGCCAGGCTGGAGAGCTGGGCGGAGGGGAACCTCATGGAATTCAGCAAGAGCAAGTGTCAGGTCCTGCCCCTGGGGAGGAACAACCCCCCGCACCAGCACAGGTTGGGGCCGACCTGCTGGAGAGCGGCTCTGCTGGGAAGGCCCTGGCAGTGCTGGGGGGCAGCAGGTGACCGTGAGCCAGCACCGTGCCCGTGTGGGCAAGAAGGGCAGCGGTGTCCTGGGGTGCATTAAAGGAGTGTGGCAGCAGGGCGAGGGAGGTTATCCTGCCCCTCTGCTCCGCCCCGGTGAGGCCACATCTGGAGTGCTGCGTCCAGCTCTGGGCTCCCCAGGTCAAGAAGGACAGGGAACGGCTGGAGAGAGTCCAGCGGAGCTACGGAGATGGTCAGGGGACCGGAGCATCTCTCATGAGGAAAGGCTGAGACCTGGGTCTGTTCAGCCTGGAGAAGAGAAGGCTGAGGGGGATCTTGTCAGTGCTTATAAATATCTGAAGGGCGGGTGTCAAGGGGATGGGGCCGGGCTCTTTTCAGTGGTGCCCAACGACAGGGGCAACGGGCACAGGTTGGAACACAGGATGTTCCACCTTGATATGAGGAAAAACCCCTTTCCCGTAAGGGTGCCGGAGCAGTGGAAGAGGCTGCCCAGGGAGGCTGTGGGGTCTCCTTCCCTGGAGACACCCAAACCCCCCTGGATGCGGTGCTGTGCCCCTGCTCTGGGTGTGCTGCTGGAGCAGGGGGTCGGACGGGATGATCTCCAGAGGTCCCTTCCAACCCCTGCCAGTCTGGGAATCATTACATATGCATTTCCACAGTCAGTTAGACTGCTGAATGATTCAAAGAACAAAGTAAAAGAGATAGTATGAGGACACAGATATGGATATAAATTACTGGTCCTTTAACACCACAGTTTGTATTTTTCTGTAAACGATTAGCTATACAATCTCAGCGCTCACTTCTGGCTTCAAAACCTCTATGGCATAGCAGGAGAAAAATTTCCTTACGTTGCATATCCAAAAACAATGTTGGCTGTAACCTTCAGAGCATCTAAGATAAGAATTGTGTCATCATATTCATTTCTGCAATAAATGGAAACACAAAAAAGTAAAATAATAATCTGAGAACTAATAATGGTAACAAACTCTATAGTTGTTCAAAATACTGAAACAGCATAGTTCAGAAACAGTAATTTTTTCTCTCTCCTACAATTCTGAAAGAATCCTGACTGCTAGAAGACAAAAATCATCAACACTCTTCATGAAGACAATGTAAAGACACAGTCAGATATCACACATTACCCAGATGAGGGCATGCTATATTAACCAACCTAGAGTTTGGCTACAACCTCTTCAAAAATGACTTCTGATAACAAGCCATTTTAGGTTATAAGGAAAACTACATGAATTTTTAATTCCTCCCCCATGGCGTCTGCATAGTTAACCTGAGGCTAATACTGTAACAGTATTTTCTATTTGGACACCAGATTGTGAAGCTGAATTGGGTCACTGGCATTTCATTAGCAGTGAAGTTTAGAGGCTCTACAAACAATAAAGCACTAGCAATTTTCTATTTTGAAACACTCCTTAGAGACCAATTTTCAGAAGTGCTGACTGAAGAGCTGATTTCAAGTGCAAGCTTAATTGGGCATAGTAGTCTCTTAACATGGAAAGAAAATAGTACTTTGTTTAGGAAGATCCGATAAACCAGTTGATTTTTAAGCTCTAAATAAAGATACAACATCCCCAGCATAAAAGCAGTCCACAAAATCCATGCCTCTGAAGAGTTCTAAAATAAGCACTTCACTTGAGCTCTTCTGTCAAATCAACATGCCTTTGATCATACGGATTCTCCTTCCTCCCTGTAATGATGAAGGTGGTTAACGATGCAAGGGGAAAGGGTCATTTTTCTTAAGATGCCTAATTTCACTTTTATCTAATAAGACTGGTGGTTTATAACTTTTTAAACAACTAAAAAAAGAAGAAATAAAAGTCATTCAAATCAAGAGGCAAGTATCTGCCCATGGAAACAGAAAGTCTAATCACCAGCTTCACATTTCCATCCAAGGCCAAAGGGAAAATAAGTCTATGAATGAATCCTATTGACTTGAAAAGCACTCAGGTGCAGGCTGTGAATTCTCAGAACCATGAACTTTCAAGTACAGTGAATTCTCAGCCTAGACCAAAGATTTCTTCTCAGTGTGAAGTCCAGCTTTCTCTCAAGATCCCTTGCTATTCTCTCAGAGTGGCTGTTCAGTTTTATTTGTTCCTTTTTAAAATAGGCTCAGTTTTAATCTGTTGCTGCAGTGAATAAACTGAACTTCACAGTTGGTTCCCAAAGCTACAGTCATTATACCCTCTCCCTCTATTGTGAAGCAAAAACATAAAACATCCCTCGAACATCTAATGTCAGTTCTTACTGTTCATGAATATGAGATGATACCTTTTCCGACACATATCCAGGAGGAATACATTAAGTCCCGTCTCTTTTTCCTGCATTAGTTTGAGGATGTTCTGCACACACAGACAGTTTGCAGATCTGTAGGGATTTGGAGCATCAATAGGAACCATGAAACTGTTTCCATAGTTTTCGTAGCCATGGCCAGCATAGTACAACAAACCTGAGAATTCAAAATATATGTGTCTGAAAACACAGTTCAAGAGTACACCGGAACGTTTCTATAAATTTTAGCATGGTCAAAACCTTCGTGCACTATGTGTCCGTGGGGGATTAAGATAATTGAATCTACTCCAAGCAGCTTTTTTTATATTGATATGCCTTTGTTAATATGGGAAGGAAGGAGAGGTGGGGGGAACCACGCACAAAAGTTAAATACTCTTCAAATGCTTTAAGTAGAGTTATGACCTCTAACAGAAATAATCTGTTATGTATGATAGATAACTCACAGATATGAACAAGGAAACATGCCAAATGTAAAACATCTCCATGTGTGCAATTACAAAGCTTTGAGTAGCAGTGAGTCAGGGCAGGTCTTATAGATAGAAAAAAACCCCACTGAACAGTATGCATGGATTTTCTCTTTCTTTTTTTTTAAATGAGAGATGCTGTCATCTTTAGAATTATTCTCCTTTAAGTTTTTTTTTTTTTACTTACCATTAATCATTGGCAATTCTTAAAAGTACTTTAACTAGGAAAAAAAAAAATCAGAAAAAAACCTTGCTTGCACTATGAGAACATTTTTGCAAGTTTTTAGTTTTGTTGTTTCCTCTGTACAGTCAGTTTCTCCATTTGTTTTTGTCTTTTTTATAGGTAGGGATAAGAAATATTTTTACATTGCAGGGGGGGAATTTATTCTGTGATCATGTTTGGTAGGACTCCAGAGCACATTCCCATTACCAAACTACCAACAACTCATTTTCAGTTGATTGCATCTACATCTCTTTACAGTTACAGGCTCATGATTCTTGTGGGTCTACTAAACAAACAAATTATTTGCATCCTTACCTAGACACAGATTATCCTACAATCATCTCCCTCGTGTCAATACATAACAGTCTACAATACTTTAAGATTTAAAATCTTCAATAAAACATGCAATAGTTTTGTATAAAGCAAACATACCATTGAATTAAAAAAAGCTTTTCTTAACCCCGAAAAAGTGAACTGCAACCTGGGGCTTAGAATTTTCTTTTATGAATAAAAACGTCATATATTAAAGCCATATCAATCTACAGTAAGATTAGATGATCTCAGCATTAATAACCTCCACTGCCATAAAATGCAGTTACCAGAAGCTTGTATGATTAAATGAAATTTTCCTATTGTTTGTTCCCAGTGCTGGTTTTGCTTACCTATGGCAAGTTCCGTCTTCTAAAAAGTATTTTTATTTATCTATACAAAGCAGTCTATGGGTCAGATCTTCAGTTAGTATATAGTGCTGCAGCTGCATAAAAGTCAACAGAGATATGACAGCTTATGCTAACTGGAGATATGGTCTTCTTACGTCATTATTCTTAGTAAAAAATAGCTGTGAAATTTATGTCACTGCAAAATTTGAATATTCAGAAAAAACAAAACAAGCCTTACTCTAACATATTAAAATGATCTACATTTAAATCAGCTTGTGTAGGTAGGTATGCTAGATGTTTTTACCTTTTCATTACAGATAGCTACAACAAATGAAAATACTTCCCTCACGCAGCCCTGCACTTTTTGTAAAGGAATACCAAGATGTAACTATAGCCCTTCAAAGTAGGCCTTCGGTTCTCTTTCACTTGTAAGCTCTTAAGTCTTTAGCAACTATGCCAAGACCTTGCAAACTGCTCCATTCAATCAACAGTGCTCAATTTCTTTTTATGGGAAACATGCATAGTCAAGCTAAGCAGCCAGCAAGTGCATACAAGGTAGACTCCAGGATACAAGGCTTCACTTAAACAAAGAGCCTGATGGTTATTCATCTGCCAGTCTTGGAAAATGGCAACAGCTTTATTCAATTAAAAGTTAGATTTCTAAAGACCACAGAATTTAAAGTGTCTGATTAAAAGCCTGAACAAATAAAGGTACTATTAGTCTATTTGTNTATATATATATATATATATATATATGAGTGTATGTTAGGTAAGTAATTGGACTGACTGAAGGAGCCAAGCCTCTTTAATGTAAAGCACGATTTATCAGAGCATTTCCCCAATGAACAGAAATATTTCAGAAATAACAACTACATTTCTTTTATATCATTGGCAGATGATTATGCTATGCTTATTTGATGAGTACCTGCAACAGTTAATATGTCGAGCTCAAGATCAGAAATAAATCTCTGCATACCCCGAGTAAGTAGAGTAAACATGTTTGGAGTGCCTCATTAGACACTTTGACACAACAATTTTAAGTAGGCTCAAGTTCCTCATAGACGTCAGCATTTAACTGATATCTTGCTCTCTCTCTCTTGTGCTTGCATGTGCGCTCTCTCTGCCCCCCGCAACTATTTTTAGCCTTTAAAATATATGGGTCTATGCTTTTACCCTTTGTGGAATACAATATTAATTGCACCCTACATTTACAGCATCATAAACTAAGACATTAGAGGAGACAATCCGCATCACTTTGTTTAGAACTCCTGCTCTTAAGGAACAGTATCTGAAATGCCAGTTTTCCTGGCAGTAAGCAAGAATTACACAATGTCATATTATGCATCACGAATATGTGTAACAAGGACTAAACAGAAGTAGCCACTATGCCTCTTCTATGTGGAGCTATGCCCACTAAAAATGCAATAACTCGTTATTTATTTGTGCACTGACAGCATCTTTTATATGCTTTAAGCCATTAATAGCCACTATCCAGAAAGAACGAAGTGACCATTTAAGTTGAAGTAGCTATTGCCAAACACTGCCGAAAGAATGCTCTGCTTACCTTTCAGAAGTATCAACTTGCTGGCAAAATAAAACCGCAAAAATATGCCTTATAAGAGCTTTCATATAGTGTGGGTGAGAAACTCATTAAAGCCTTTCAGTACTTTATTTTCTAAATTCATGTCAACAATTAGAGAAAAAAATTGAGAAGGTGCAAGAATCTAAAAGCTCACTCAAATGTATAAGCATATCTATTTCCCAGGGAACAAAAAAAGAAAACTGGTATCAGAAAGTCTACTAAATTTTACTGCCATAATTAGTCTTCGTGTCACGCAAGTTTTGGCTCTGACATAAATGCCCAAATGTCAGATCAGCCAGTTCCGCACAGACAGAGCATCAGGTAACACACCATTAAAGAAGTCATATTAAGAAATAATCTGACCTTGTGTTCCAAAGAAGAATCAAATAATGTTGTTTTCTCAGGTGGGTGTTACTATAGTACTTTTGCAATTTAAATAGGACAGCTGGCAGAACTTTTTGGTCTCTGTTCTAAATAATTTCTGGAGTCGTTTATGCAAACTTAGGTTTTAGAAAAACGACAGAAATAGTGGCAGCCAGCAGCAAACTCCTCAAAGCCCACAGAAGAACATTTCTTGCACTCCAAGACAAGTCATTCCAGGCCTTTCCGATCCAAGACATGAGGGTTTTGCTCAGTGCACCAATTCCACCGTGTCCTCCCCCAGCTAGCACAGCCACCAGTTCTGTATTGTGCTTTGTCCCTCAAAACCAAGTTTATGCAAGACAGAAAGAATAAATTTTATACTCTATATTCAGCCCTCCTGCAGAGCTGTGAGACAACAGTTGCACCTGAGTCCTGCCCAAACAGGAATCTTAGTATTCAACTTAGTGAAAAGTCCTTTATTATTGACAACCGCAGAAAGTCAGAACCTGAGGTCCATAGCTCACCAACCTCCCAGTTAACGCTTTTCCTCATGGAGGGCATACCTTCACGAGAGATATATTTTGCTGCTATGTCTCACTGTCCTGCCCCCTTCCCCCCCACCAACACACCTGGTATCAGAGTGCAGCTCACTGTCAAGGCAAAGAAAATCACCCCTCTTCCTCTGTTCTTACAGCGCTGGCGAGCGAGGGCTAAGAGAGCAGAGCAGCCCCTCCCCAAAGAGCGCCAGAAGGATGGAAATCCAGAAGGAAATAGCATTCTGCAGACATCCAGAAAAATGACAGGATGAACAGAAAGGTCCCACCAGCAAGCCCAGAACACATTCCATGCTGTACTTAGGGCTGTTCCCACCTCCCCAACAGAAATGCAATCTAGCAGTCCAAGTATGCCAAGGGATTGGCCAGTCCTGACCAAATCATTGACTTGCAGGCATGGGGAAGGGAGGGAGGACAGCAGAACAGAAGTTTATAAAGAAAGTGTTTAAGAGGTCTCCTAAAAGCAGCAAAGACTGCTGCCCAGGACTACGTGGAGCCTGCTGCAGTTACACAGTTTTCAACTGCTCTGCTACTAGCTCGTTTCTAGAATACGTGATACAGGTGACACAACAGACAGTTCTTGCTCTTGCTTAAAAGACTACTACAAACTCGTGCTAATGACTTCTTAGTACAAATGTGGATCTTTGCAGAGCTCATTGTCAAATATGCTATACAGATGTAGCAGCTTTTAGCAAACACATCAGTACTATCAAACAAAACAGTGCATTGCAGTTACAGGTGCGGTTAAAAAACCAAAGGTCCAAACATTTTATTTGTTCTAAGAAGAAAGAAACAGTAACATTTTAACCAAAGTCAAAGGATATGCTGGTGGGTATTTTTAACTTACTTTTCCCATTCTACATACATGCTATTTACCATGAAGTTTGTTTTGCTATCACATATAGTGAGCTGGCAGGGGTAAATACCAGATGTTTGTGTACTTGATGCATCACAAAACTGACCTACTTGAAAAGGGGTATCACGTGTTCTTACCATATACTCCTTTGTCCAGGAGAAGTAAAAATTCATCCACTGCATTTCGCATCTCAGACTCAGTAAGATCCAGCAAAGAAACAACTTTGAAATCCAGCTGTCTTAGCAAATTGGTCAATTCATAAACATCTACCATTGGAGCCTTGAGTTGGGGGTGATTCCAGTAGCTCATATTTCCTATTAACAGAGCTACCTTGTCTGTTGCTGCAAAGACAAATGAAAACCAAAACCACAGCATGTTTATATATTCCGTGGGTTCAATACCTTTACATTTAATTTCTTCTAAAGTGAAAATAGTATGCAATCTCACTTCAGGCACAATATTTTATATGATTTTAAAAGTCACCCCTCATCAGTAATACAGCTCAACTCTTCTCATCCAAAAAACAAAAAAAACATTTCAGCGTGGTCAACGTATCTGAACTGTGATGCACCTCAGCTGGGTAATTTGTCAAGAAGCGAGTCACTAAGGCTGTCTTCCATTTTTCTGAAAGCACCAACTATTACTGAACTCCCCCATGCAAGAAGAAATTTAATATACATGAAAATTCTTATGGCAAGTTGCCAAAGCTATGGCCAGTATGCTTTCACAAAAAACTCAAATTTTCTTACGCTGCTTAAAAAAACAAAACAAAAAACCATCACACACAAAAGACCACTTTCACACCTCCATCACCCATGTCCTGTCTCTAAAACACAATACATTTAGGTGGAAACTTTTAGAGGTCAGAAGTAAAAAGTCTTTTTTCTGTTTGTTAACATTTCTTTTGACCATCGCTCTGGTTAAAAACAATTATACAGAGATATGAGAAATTTACAAATTCGGAGGGAAGACTACTGATATTCTCATAGTCTGAGATACGTTCACTTTGACTTTAATAAAGTCAGAAGTAATTCTGCCATAAGTAAACAAAGCAGCAATGAAAGGGGAAAAAAGTCACATTGGCAGAAATGCTTCAGAGACCACTAGCCTGATTTTTATCCAAAATTTGCACGCTAAGTTACAGAAAGGCACTTATTCAAAGCAAGGCGTTTCCTCTCTGGTTTGTCACTTCTCCTCTCCAAAAGGAATGATTGTCCCACAGCCCTCGTGGCAAGTGAGATCATGCGAATGTCCCAAACCTGCTTCAGAGTCAGCAACCCCGCACAGATAGATCCAGAAAAGAATCTCTGTCCATAGCCTCAATGTCTAACATTTCACCTCGTTCAAACAAGACATTTTCAACATTTTTGCAGCTGGAAAACCTCCAAGGTCTTGAACAGTGTAAATTATTTTAAACAGCAGAGACTGCGTGTGACACAGGCATACTGTCATTGAAAAACACTTTTAAAAGTACAAGCTTTCTAATTTAGAAAAGATGAACCAGGACTGGGGAGCATTTACACTCCCTCTCACACTGATGAACCTGAAAGAGTGATAAAATTTTGACAGAGGCCAGCAGCCTTTCTAACTGGTTTAGCATCGACAAAACAACGTGCCTGACTACAGTCAAGTCTACCATGCAAATTTAAGAATGCGATTAAAACACCCCAGCAACTATTCTTCATAACACACATATGCTATCCATCTATATTTATGAGCCTCAGCTCAGGATCAAAGCATCCACACACTGTGCATAGGAAGAGCTGAGCTTGCAGGCACAGCATACCCTTAGCAGACTGACTACCAATCCTTTTTATCACATCATCCTAATACCACTATCTCCAACTGTTCAAGTATCCAAAGTAATGGAATAACACACTGGCTAAGGTCATGGCCAGAGGAATTTCAAACAGCAAACTGAAACAGATGAGAAGCTGTAGACGCTTCACCAAGTCACTAAAAATACTGGTGCCCTCACCAGAGTTTACTACTGAAAGGGCACGCAAGCGTTATAAAGAACTATAAAAATACATAGAAGTCTCCCTCCCTGCAGCTATTTACACGCACTACAGTTGTTTCACCAGCAGTAGCAGAAGAAGCAATATTCAGAAGAAGCAAAATCTATTTCCTAGATACAAAATACAAACATTCATTACAGCTACAAAACTACTTACCAACAGGTCTGTGATTTGATTGTTCTTGTAGGTCTGCTTGAAATAGATTAAAAGAGCAGATCATCAGTAACTACAGTCACAGTTGCCAATGTCAGAAAATGAACCGCATGTTCCATACAGCCATAGTCTACTGGTACTGCTTTGCCTAACAAGTTACTAGTTTAAGACAAAAAAGTACTCTTTTGTTTTGTTTTGTTTTCTTGGGGTTTTGGGGTGTTGTGGTGGAAGTGTTGTTTACCTGGTTTCCTTCACCCTCTTCCAGCAAACAAAGCCTAATAGGACATGAATAGCTAGTTATATAAATCAAGAAATAATAGATGCTTATAGTATAATTCGGAATCGCACAAACTGTACATCAGCATGAAAATTCATCCTCTCCAAATGAAATGCAGACATGCAAGACGGGGGAGGCTTAGCAGGGATGCCCATCTGTATATGGAAATTACTTTACTTTTGTGCTTCACAGAGGGATGGTAGAGCCAATACTCTGCCAAGGGGAACGGGTAAGTGGTATGCCAAAGTGGTATGCTTTGGGTAACACGTTACGTATCGTGACAGCACCACTTCAATGACTAGAACTGAATCTTGTCAAAAGTAAAAGTATCTTTTATGTCTAACCCGGGAAATTATATGACCTTTGCGATTTGAGATTTGAGAACACTGTTATCAGGGATAATCCCTTATGGAGCACTATTCCAGATCTATATTTCTAGAATAAACATTGAACAGGCTTCAGATCACATTAGCTCACTCCAACATGAATTTAAGATATATGCCAATTCAACAAATCATGGGTCATAGCCAGACATCCTACATCTTTTTCACCTTAATCATCTGAAAAAGCAGCAACCTTAGAGTCCAAAGAAGCCACAGACAAGAAAGCAAAAGATAACTCCTTCTGTATTTGTACAAGTATACATGCAGTATAAAAGAGCAGCTTTGTGTGATTTTACAAAGAAAACAGCAAACCTACGATTCGCTATATTCTTCAAGTTAATTTACTGGAAGCAGAAAGCTGTGCTGCTCTTAATATGATGTCTGCCCCTATTAAATCCCCAGTTACAAGCACATCAAAATAATGTAAACTATATATTGTAACCCAGCTAGGCTTCAGTGATTTGTAACATAAAATGAACATGTGAAATTAAAGTTTTTCAAAACTTATCACTTACCTGGTTTTTGAAAATCACTTAGATCTTCTGTGAAGAAATACACCAATAAAATTATAGTTTAGACAAGAAGCAAACCCCACATTTTTATTAAGAAAAATATAATCAAGTGTCATGCCATTATTAACAGAAGCCGAACGTTAGAAAACAAACTACCTTTCCAAAAGGCAGTTCTGTAAATCTAACCTTTCATATGCTTATTCCACATGCAGAGAAGAGAAAATCCTACATCAATATACTAAGCTATGCTAGACACAGCATTATAATATAGTAGGTCTCAAAAGAAAGGGAGAAACACATACTACGCCTCAATCCCACAAGCATGCAAGCAGCTTGAACGAATAAGGAGCAGAATCACCCATTAGAAAAACAGATGTTTGAAGGACTGCTGGAAAAGCAAAATCCTGAGCAAGAAATCTTACTTTGTATTTGTATTCAGAAAGACTTCAGATACAATTTTCAAACATTCTAAGCTACCACGGGCTTCACCTAATTATTCCGAGGGCACTGGAAACCATGGAAAAGAAAAATAATTTATCTGAAGCACCAGAGGTCTCTTAGAGCAGGCCTGCTCCATGCAGCGGAGCCCTAGGCAGACCTCTTAAGCCACAAAAGCAGGTTCACATACCCACATGGGAGTGACCTGAGGTGACACTACTGTAGGTGTTAACGTAGCTTAGTAGCAGAATGATGTTGCACCCAAGCAAACTGTAGTTTGGGTGTAGACCCCCCACGGCTAATACAGTGGTTATCTTCTGCTTCAAAGGGTAGTTGAGTTACAGGTAACTAAGAGGCTTCTGCGCAGCACTCCCTCAGGTCATGCAGACACCTCCAAGCCAGAAAAGATGTGAAGGCTCGAAGAGATGGTTGGTCTGAGAAGCTCTGCCATGGAAGTGGCTGACACCAAAAACGTGTACCGCTTCTGTGTTCCAGTGAGTGACAGTACACAATCCCCTCACAACGTTAAACCTTTAACAAAAGGGCTAAAGGGGAACATTGGCTCTGGTTAAACTTTAAACAAGAAATGCTGCAGAGCAGTTTAATTTTAAAAAAAAAAAATCTATGATTCTATGAAAAAACAGGGTAGACAGCCATTTATTGCACTTTGCAAATGCATTTGGTTTTTTCATTGTTGGTAGATAAGCTGGGGTGTGTGTGTGCTGTAAGCAGCCTTACATCTTTATGCATGATCCCCTATGATGTAAATATTACAGACTTTGAGATGCTCAGTAATCAAGGGATGGTATCAACGTTAAAGATCACAATACACTTCTTCCTCCCCATTGCAGCAAAGCAAAGGAGAACAGAAATCACGCTAATAAGGCTGCTGGAAACATCTCTTGCAGACACACAGCAGACAATGTAACTAGCTCTATCCAGCTCTCTACGGTCACCCATGCTCCTAAACATCTTCAGCTTTTCTTGCAAGGATGTTGCCTCCTGAGCCCAGCCAAAGAAATCTCAAGATCTTTACATTTCACTAGAAACTGTAAGCACAGAACACAAAAACAGTGCAAAAATCAAACAACTTTGAATACTACAGAAGAAGAAACTAGCTTTGTTTTTCTCCTGTGTGCTCTAGATCATGGTATCAAGGCAAAGAAGAGAGAAGCACATGCAGAAGGAACGTTGCATCACACATCAGTGTTTTAAAGTAGACTGAAATTCTTAACCCACACATGCTCTTCAACAACATACTCAACAATCTGTTCGCCCCCATCATTAGTTTTCAAAAACTGATACACAACTAAATCTTTACTTTACCTTCTGTGCACTCCACTGCCATAGCTTTCCTTCCTTGTGTTTTAAGGGGGAGGAAAATTGGAAGACAATTGCTCTCAGTTATGAGAGTTAGCACACAAAGGGGAAGACAAAAGTCACTTCCAAGCTTCTCTGCAATCTGGCTCATTTTATAGCAGTATAAATCAGCACTGACCAAAACACTCTATAGTAATACTAAAACTCGGCAGTACTAAACTAGAATATTTCTTAGGATAGGAAAGAACTTCCCATATGAATTATGCAACAGCATTCCCAGATAGATCTGGAAGCTATACAAACAGCTATCTCCTCTTGAGTTTACTGCAAATACATGCACATGCACTAAACCATGCTATAGTCATTTATCTTGCTTGCTATGAATAATCTCACCTCTCCTGACTGCTGAAGAACTCAGCGTAACACAGTTCATATCACCAACAAGGGTTAAACTGTTTTTTTTTGTCAAAAAATATGAAGAAATCAGCTTGCAATCTGCTGACAAGTCATGTACACGCTAGCAATGCCAAAAAGCAGTAGTGTTTCTATGCCGGTTACCATTAAAAGAAAAGCGCTTTTTATAACTGGTAAAGCTCTAAAATTCCTAAGGCATGTGTTTGGTTTAACACTGAAAGCTTCAAAAATAAATTCTAATGATAGGGAAGAAATTGATAAATCAGCTGACCTGTATCAAATAGAAAAACTTCTTACCTACAACGACTTCGATCTTCTTGCTGTCTTGATCTTCCCGGTCATTGAATACGTGACACCAATACGTCCCTTGATGTTCCACATCCACGTAAGTTACCTATGCAAGCATCATCACAGTCATCCCACCAGACCCCAAAAGAATACCTGGATCAGTTTCATTTAAACCCACATGCAAGAAAGAGTAAAAACTAAAAGCAAAGCCTAAACAAATCCAAAAGCTGCCGATACCCTCATTCTTCAGTAAGCTGGACAGCATATGTGTTCTAGAAATGCTTTCAAAAATTGAAGAAAGAATGCAAATCCACCTCACAGGCTTGAGATGCATTAAGCACTGAATGCAACAGGTTGTACAAATCGGAGTGCTTTGCGGTGCAAGATAGAAAGAGAAGCTTTCGCTTTTACTGATAGGTAATCTTTGTTACATCAGTATGTCACACACTAATCCAAAATACACTATAGCCTTACATCCCATGACTGCCACCTGAAACATGTTCAGGATTAAAATCACGCACCTGAGAGCCTCAGAACAGTATGGGCAAGTAATGGAACAGGAGTACTACTTATAGAGAGCTCTTCCCCAAGAGGTTTTCAAGGCTATGAAGAAGTTATTTTTTTCAAGGAAGCTTTATGTGATATGTTAAAGGACACATTAGTCCCCCAGGGCTGGTGCTTTGCAATAACTTACCATGTAGACATTTTTGCTCCCATTTGCCAAGGGAAATCCATTTCTGAACCACCGGTAATGAGGAATTGGGTTTCCAATAGCTCCACATTCTAATACCAAAGCATCCCCCACTGTCAGGTTTTGTGACTGAGGCTGAATNAAAAAAAAAAAAAAAAAAAACAAAGAAAGGAAGAAAAGAAAGGGTGAGACAATCTGATCACATATAGTCTAACAAGAATTGACGACATATTGACTTATGTCCCTGTAACTATAACAAATTTGGTCAAGGAAAAACTAGAGAAAAGATGCCCATAAGCTTAATGTTTTAATAGCAATGAAATTAAGTTACTTGTCGTTTAGGAGTATGCTAAAAATGAGTAGCAATTGATTCCCAGTTCTTCATCTGAAAAGTGAAAAGGAATGCACATTAAATATATCCCAGAACTAACAAAAAAAAACCAAAAGCACAGACCTCTCTGCATTATTTATTCCTGCCTCTAGGATACAAAGGCTCCAGAGAAAGGTGCAAATACAAAGAAGAGTGGCTACTGAAGAAAGGACTGAGGATCCAACTTGTGTGCAAGTGTGGACACAGGAATAAGCATTTAAAACTTAAAATCAGTTAGTTTTAGCATATCCCTATTCTTCTCATTCTAAATTGAGCATCAAACCTTATGCTAAATATACTGAAAAAGCGGAAAGCTGAAAACGCTTAACAAACATCAGCCACTGACATGTGCCCATATAGAAAAGTCTTTGGGAAAGAAACGTATTCAGAAAATCCTAAATGCATTAAAGACTTCTCCAGCTGATGCAATATAAGTTTCTATATATGATAAAATTTATTGAAACAAAGTGTTGAAATTCATTTTTAGAACATCCACTACACACAGAAGAGCACTCCACTGACAAGGTTTCTGATCTCTACATCCTGAACAGTTCGATTAACTGACACACAGTTCGGCAAGCCCAGACCTACTTGTAAAGGTCACACCAGTGATCTTTTATCTCAGCTGCAAGGCCACTCATCTTTACTTTTAGGCTACGTATGTAGACGTGTTTTGTCATCAGAACTGTTCATGACTGACAGTTAGGGGGTGGTGACATCTTCCTTTGCATAGTAAAATAAAGGGAGACAGTGTTGCAGATATCTCTCTTCTACTAGTGTCTGAGCTTCCTGGTGCATTATAAACTTGCATTTCAAAAATTTTACAAACCGATGTTTCATATTTATGATCCATGTTAACTAGAGTTTTTAAAAGAAAGCTGTATTTCCTAATGCAGACTTGATACTGGTAAAAAGACTAACAGATGCCTGAGCAAATATTCTGTTCTATGACCGCTGCTGCACAGCTTTTCAAATACAGAGGCCCTGGCTTACCATGTTCTCTATCAACTTCTATAACGGTGTTGGGTTTTTTTTTTCCTTTCAAAGAGCTTTGTTTTCTGTACCTGTTACCATAGAAAAGATTTTTATTTGTCAAAATAAACTTTACTCCGTTTCACTCAGCTTTTTACAGAACCTTCTTTCTCTCTCTCTCCCTCCCTCTGAATGTCCCAGTTTGATATCGGGATCTTTCAACAAAATGGAAAGAATTAATTTTCCCTTAGGGCAAAAAGACAGAAGTAAGATAAGATGGAAAGGAACTGCTGTTGTAGTCAAATTAAACAGCATTAGTCTTTAAGACAAGGAACAGAAAGTTACAGATAGTGAAAGAGAACATGAGATTGAAAGATAACATGGTTTCTGTCTCTGGTGTGATCCCTGACCTGCCATCTCATTTACAGGCTGTCCTCGGTACAGCCCCTTGTTGCATCACTCACGAAATACACTAACAAGCAGTTATCTGTAGCAGTATCTCTCGGAATCGTGTCCGGCGGCCTCACTGATCGCAAGCTCATAATACAGCTGTGAAAGACAGCTTTTACAGAATGGAGAATGGTCAAGCTCTCATCAAACAGAAAGCAATGAAAGGAGAGGAGGCAAAAAATATCTGAAAAAATAAAGCAACGAAGGGAGCAGGAAAAGTAAAAGAAAAAGAAAAAAAAAGGCAGTCAGCAGCTGAAACAGATTTCATAGCTAGTCAACCTTTGCAGAAATGGTACTGTCAATGTCATCTAGTTCAACTGAAACACCAGTAATCCCAGGCCAAACATTACAGGAGAGAGCGAGCATTCGTTCAGTGCAAGCACTACGTGCCCCTTTCAAGTTTCTTTGTAAGCACCCCAAGAGGGAAAGTTACAGGAAGAAGCAATCCATCCTGCCCCTCGCTCTTTTACCATCACCAAGACTTAAACACACCAAAATTCATTTCCAGTATGGTTCCTGATTGGCCAAGAGCCATGGAACATAAAGCAAGGCAGTAGGCTGTGGATACCTGCAGCCCTTTAGTCATCAAACTTTTGCCACAAGCATGAAAATATACTGCTGTTTTTCTCAGATTTTTTTTTTTTTTTAAGTAGTCTTTACAAGCTTATTCATCTCAGATTCCTGGTGTGATCAGCAAGAACTAGAACTGCAGGTTTCTAACTTAATAGAACCGGAAGTAGGAGCAAAGGAAAAGCAGAAGAAATCATCGCTTAGATAAGGGACTGAGAATATGTTCAAGATTAAGATGTAAAAAGGTCACCTCAAACGACATTGCAATAGCTTTTGATCTCTTACTGGAAGATAGATTCTCTCTATCTCTTCCTGACATGAATAATTTTTATATGTGGGATGCAAGTGGAAAACACCTTTGACTCATGACATGCTAGTAAGTATTCTTCACAGTCTGAAGACAGTGGTGGACTTCGTGCATAAGCCAATGCCTATTTAATGTAACTGACTGTTCTGTAAAAAAAAAAAAAAACAAAACAACAAACAACCCCAAAAAAAACCTAACAAAAAACAAACCCCAAACCAAAACAAAAACCCCAAACTCCTGCACACACCAGAAAACAAAAAGACACCACTCCAGCTACCTCAGAAACTGGAAATAAACACACAGTATTAATAGACTAGATCCAAGAAGTAAATTTCCAAGATTTTCTTTACATTCTACTAACAAAGTCCAGTACTAGCTAGATACTGCTGAGGAGACAGCTATTTAATCTTATTTGCTTTCTGCTATCATTCCATTCTCCTCGTGCTTCTTCCACTTTCATCACGTATGCTGAAGATGGAGATTAACACACCACACTGAAGCAGAGGTATCTTCAAGCCGGTGCCATAAATTCATATGGACTTACACTGGTACAGTTGAATTACCACGGCTTTTATTATGCAGGTAACACACATCTGACTGTTAACTGACCATTTATAAAACCCATGAAGATGCAATTCACACCAAAAAGACTCAGTTTAACTCCTGTGTTTCTTCCTCTCATAAGTTTATTTCAGAAAACTGTTGGCATGTCTTCACTATTATCTGGGTTGATTATACGAAGTTGAAAAAGTTGCATTAGCAAACATACATTCTGCAACAGACACATCCATGGAGCCCCAGCCTCTCTCTCTTCTCCCCAGGCGTTCTGGCAAAGAAAAGAAAGCGCTGGGCTTTGACCAATGTATCTTTCCTGGTCGGTACACATCTAAGATTGTGACAGCCTACTACGATCTGAAAAAGCGACTGGAAGGGAGATGTGTCACTTCGCTACCTGCCAAACCTTATTCCAGACCTCAGCCCTGCTTCCTCAGAGCGCCATTAACACTCTCCATTCCACAGTGTCGAGGTTTTCTAAAGTGTCCAGGCCTCCAGCACGCAAGTGCTCTTCTGTAGTTTACTGTTCTGACCTTCTACGTAAAGTAGGACTTCTTTCTAGGAAGGCAGAGAACCTCATTAGATTCTCCCGTACCAAAATACCTTCCTTCTCAGACTGGCGGCACACAGATGAAGAGGAAACAAACAGTCCTGAGTATTGGGCCAGAGCCCATCGGGCAAACGTTCAGTATGGACTGTGTGTCCAGTCACTAGCGAGTTACAACAAGAGGTAAACAACAAGGGAGTTAAAGAATTGCTTCTCTGGCCCAAGAATCCTCTAAGACTTAAAAGGATCTGAGACTGTATGTTTTCCATCTATCTATTCTTATCCACCACTGTGGAACTTCATTTCTCTTCTGCTTTTGCAACCAGCACAAGAGCCCAATAATTGGATACTGCATTTTTAATCAGCCCTCTTTCACATCTGTGCAAGGCAGCAATGGGGACCCAAATTACACTAACAAGTAGGAAGACAGACTTTCAGAAGGCAATGTTTTTGCCACTCACCATGAGATGTACCCTGGAGATCACAAACTTCAAGTCGTGCCCACCGACTGAACACAAAGGAAGATTCACTGTTCACTCGACAGATGTAAAAGCCAGAATCATTTACATTCACTGGATTCAAAATGAGCTCTGGAGAATTACCATGGGGAACCTGAATTACAGGTTAAACAAAAAATATTTATTGATTTAATCCAAGCCAGGGTGTAACATTAGAATATTTATTTTAATGTCCGTAACACCAGACTCAACCCCTTCATTTACGTGAAACTTTTGGATGAGAAAGTCTTGTTCTATGTATTCAGTAACTCAGAGACAGGCTTTCTTCCAAGAAAAATTCATATGCCCCTATTTAAGACAATTCTGATCTTTTAAGCCAGTTGAAAAGCTCTTCCCGAAATTAATAGCTTTTACCTTTCTCCACAAATAACTCAGAATAATTTCTTAAGCACTAATCCAACCAGCATGCGTGTTACATTGAGCTCTGGCCTTAAGATATATTCAACTATGACCAGGAAACCCTAACATGCTTTCACAGAAAAAATAATTTTTTTCCACATCTATATTTTAACTGTAATGAGCAGAAAATTACTCTAATCCTATTTTTTAAGCCATATTTTGGATGATCTAGATAAACTTTTAGAAAAGTGCAGAAAATGAGTTAAAAATTTCAGTCTGTTAAAATTTCAGTGCTGTTAAAAGTAACAGCAATTTAAAATATCATAAACTTACTGCATTTTTAAAAACAGTGCTTAGAATAAAATAACATTAAGAAAAAAAGTGTATTCATCTTGTAGAAAGATAATCAGGACCAGAAATATGGGCATAAGTGTTGCCATTCAAATTCCAGAGGCACCAGCTCACATGCATTCCAGTATTTTATTGAAGAAGTCTGTGGCACCACCGAGTTCAGGCCTTCAACCGTTCATTCTTAGGAAACCAGCTTCCATCTGTCCAAGACCAACAGTGTTTGGCATTTGTTCCAGTGCGGCAGTTTCTCAGTAGCCTGTGTTAAACTCCTTAGCAGGCTGACAGACAACTAAACTTACAGTTTCCTTACTGTCACATTCCAAGATTATGCTCCAAGGATGAAGTGGTCTGAATATAGAAACCACCTCACTGTTTTAGCACTTTGATAGGTCATTATGCAGCATTTCTTAAACTTCTATTTTTGTTAGTAAATATAGCACTCTTATTTATAAGGAGGGAAGAGTAACAGTCTTAAAAAAAAAAAAGCTCATCCAAAATCATTACCTATTATTTTCACCACTTGAAAAAAACCTATATTCTGTATTAACTGTTACCTCTTTTTCCTGTTTGAACCACTGGTAATGCACAAATGGGTGTCCTGTTGCCCAGCAACACAGCTTGACGACCTGACCGGAGAGCACGGCTTGAGAGTCTGGCTGTACAACAATCTTTATACCTTTAAAAAAGAATTTACACACAGGGAAGTTATTAAGAAATACAATTCCACAATTTAAATTTGCATTTAAATTGTCCTATGGGCAAAGAAAGCTTCTGTCATTAAACATACTTTAAAATAATTTGTTTTTACTGTTTATACATGCAGTTGCAATTAGTTATATGACTTTAAGACATTCAGAATTGTCTTCCATTACACAAAATCCATGCTTAAATTGACCAGTACTCTACAGAGTTTATCGAAGATTTAAAAGTACATAATTTTAATTTTAGGATACTTCAGTCCCTCTTGCTCTCTACTCACTAATGCAAATAATACTTCCAATGGCATCACAGATCCCTTCTGGGAAAGGTATTCCCAGTTTTGAGAGTTTGCTCACTCCCAACAACTCCTTTGAGTTGTTAATCTTCAGATTAAGACTAAGCACAGCCTGAAGAATGGATCAAACAGTAAGAGTTACTTTAACTACAACATAGTGCTTTTTTTCTACTGTTCTTCATGCAACCTGAAGAGACACTGGTTTCAGCTTCATGCCTTTGACTCCTGTAGAACACAGCGCTGGGGTTTTCTTTTGCCAGTCTGCATGGTAAAATTTTCCACTTCAAATACTAACTGCCAGGAAATAGCGTGAGCAAAATTGTGACACCGGTCTGATATGATCCAGTTGTTTTCTTAACCTAGACCATTCCAGAGATCTAGTTACAGCATGACCCCAAACACAGATCCACTGGTATACCAAGGTCATCAGAAGAAGAGGGGAGGGGGTCGGTGGGGAATAGCGTCAACTGCAGAACAGAAAATGTAACCTCGCATTGCTGTCAGAAAATACGTGGACCTAGGACCAAGGCGTTCAGCAACACCGAGCTGATAAGCCATCAGAAATCACTAGTTTAAGGCATTATTTGTTATGGGTAGTAAAATGCATTTAACAACCCCAGTGGGACCCCAAGCAATACTGCACGTTAATGACTAGTTGCTACAATGCCAGTGTTGTGGGTTCACCCCACTGGGCAGATAAGCACCACACAGACCCCCACCCCCAGTGGGATGGGGGAAGAGGGAAAGAAGGAATAAAACCAAGAAAACTGGGGAGATCAAAATAAAAGGAACAAAGAAAAAAAAATAATAATTGTTTAATAAATGAAGGATGAGTGGGAGAACAGGGAAGAACACAAAACAAGTGATGCAAGGCAACCACTCGCCACCTCCTGTCGGTAGACTGACGCCCAGCCAGTTCCCAAGCAAAGAACAGCCAGGCCCTCCAAAACTCCCTCTTTTCCCCTCTTCTTGCTGAGCATGATGTTGCAGGGTATGGGATATCTCTTTGGTTAGTTCGGGTCATCTGCCCGATTGTGTCCCTTTCCAGCCTACTGCACACCCCCTACCTATTCACTGGGGGGCAGAGCGAGAAACAGAGCAGACTTTGACACTGTGCAAACACCGTTCAGCAAAATCTAGAACATTGGTGTGTTATCAGTACTGATTTGGTCAAAAATCTAAAACACAATACCATATGAGCTGCTATGAAGAAAATTAACTCTTTCCTAGCTAGGCCCCGTACAACTAGTTACAGAAAAAGCACAGAAATAGCCAACGGTACAGATGCACGTCACCACCATGTCATTACTCAGAAATGAACAATCAGATACAAAATAGGTAGACGTACTAAAAATTTTTTTGTTTGTTTTTTTTAGAGTCAGTCTAATTACCCTGTTTTGGGAGAAAGTAGTTCCTTCTTTATAGTTTAATGAAAACACATTGCAGCTGAAAGGGTAGTCTGGTACAGAAGCAGTATTCCAGATTGCTGGGGGAATAATGTTACAGAATAGTACAGAGTAAACCAGAAGCGGTGTGGGAAAAAAAAAAAAAAAAAAAAACCAAAAACACACAAACCAAAAAAAACCCCAAAAACCAAACCAAAACAAAAAAGCTGCAAAGAGATCGCAGACATCCCGTCATCCCGGTACAAGACTCAAGATTGACATTTGCTCCAAGCCTTCTTATTACACTCTGCCAGGAGTTTTCTGTTTGTCTGCTTTGTTTCCCCTCATGTGTTTAACAGCTTAGTCACACATAAGAACTTTTTCCTAATAGAGAATGTTTAAGGAAAGAACCATAACAATTTGATAAACGGGTTGAAACCTGAGCAGAAACCCATGTGGTCAGACTGAAACGGAGATTATATGACATTTGGAAATCATAATCTCTGTCTAGCAGGGAAATGGGCTATATTAACTTCCCCCACGCACAATGTTACAGTTGATTACACAGGCAGCTACTCCAAAGTAGCTATAGGACTTGAAAAATCCCTGCCTTTCTTCCTCTGAAATAACTTCCCTCTGTACCCTAGCGCTGAAGATCGCAACCTCAGTTCCTCATTTAACACTTCCTCCACTGTTCTTCATAGTTAAAGGGAGTGCCTTAAGTACAGGTTTTGAGCACCACAATCATCTAACCTTAACCAAGACAAACAGGAATTATATTATTTCAATTTAAAGGACAGAAAAATTAAGACGACTTGCTCTTTCCAAAGACTCCCACTTTTTAAAAACAGAAAAATCTCTCCTGATTTGCGTCACTAACATCTCTTGAGAAAGTAGCTGAGAAAAATGAATTCTCTGAAAGATTAGCATTTTGCACTCCTTGGAATTATTACAAACAAGTTCTAAGAAATCTGAATCACAATTTCTTCGCAGTTTCCTTTATTTTCCTGCAATTCATTCAGCACTATACAGCTAATTCCTGCAAGCGCTGCAGAATTTAATGGGTCAAAAAGAAAACCTTCTGGCTCGTTTTTCTGAATGATTACAAAGATACACAAACACTTCTTTGATTTTCCTTGGAGAATGCAAAGCTCGAGTTTTACCATCAAGGATGGCAAACTGACATTTATGGTTGCCGGACTTTGAAACGTGCAGTGCAAATTAAGTACTCACAATCTTAACTATAATCCAACTGTTAGGTTCTTAACTTACACACCGTTAAACATTTTCAGTTGTTTCGGGAAACCCAGCCTCAATTACTCACATTCAGATTGAAGTGCCTAAACTGCTACAGTAACAGACCTGCCTGCAGAGGAAAACCACCTCTCTGCTCTTGTTTCAATCCCCACAGCTCAATGAGGTTGCACAAGGACTAGACTGTAATACCACAAATTGTGTATTAAACCTTTTTTCCTTCTTAGCCTGGGAGAAAGCTCTTCGCATTTCATTCATTTCCAGCAGGTTCACAACATCACAAGATAAAAAAAGGGAAGAAAAGGCACAGAGAGGTGACCCAAGGAACAAAATGCCTAGACTTTTTCACCACCAAAAAGGAGAAGTTTTAAAGTTATTATTACTACTGTTTTGTGTCTTTATAGGAAGATCTTCTATAGAGTTAATGCAATGTGACAGGCAAGCCTCTAAGCTCTGAGAGACAAACAGGTTCTGGAACTTGGTTCTAGGAGTCCAGGATTCTGCAAGATCCTTTGTATTGCTGCAAACAAAGTGATGTCCAAGCTTGTAACAATACATCTCTGCCACAGAACAACTAAGCAGCACCAAAACTGTACACTCATTAACCAGTACACTTATAGGCTCACAAGGGTTTGTGTCTTTTTAACTGCATCAACTAAGCTTGTAGAAAACAGTCTAACAAACCAGTGTGACTGCCATAGAGGTCTGTCATGGTTTTAGCTGGGATAGTTAATTTTCTTCACTGTAGCTGGTATAGTGCTGTGTTTTAGACTTGGTATGAAAATAATGTGATAACACACTGATGTTTTAGTTGTTGCTGGGTAGCGCTTACACTGGTCAAGGACTTTTGCAGCTTCCCATGCTCTGCCAGGTGCACAAGAAGCCGGGAGGGGAGGGGATACAACCAAGAGAGCTGATCTGAATTGGCCAAAGGGTATTCCATATCATGTGAGTCATGCCCAGTATATTAACTGGGGGGAGTTGGCCGGGGGAAGGCGTGATCGCGGCTCGGGGACTGGCGGTGTCGGTCAGCGGGTGGGGAGCGGTTGCAGCACTTGTGGTTTTTTTTCTTCCCTTTTCCCTTTATTCCCTGGGTTTCGTTTTATTCTCTCTCATTATTTCTTTTTATTATATTATTATTATTATTATCATTACCATTACTATTTTTACTATTTTATTTTAATTATTAAACTGTTCTTATCTCAACCCAAGGGTTTTCTTGTTTTTGCTCCTCCGATTCTCTCCCCATCCCACTGGGGTGGGGGGAGTGAGCGAGTGGCTGGGTGGTGCTCAGTTGCTGACTGGGGCTAAACCACAACAAGGTCTTACATTAAACAATCCCATTCCTAAAGGAACTTAGCAACACTTAAGCTCTTTTTGGTATATTAGAACAAATGGGCAGTTATGAATTTGTACTTTGACTTCAAACATCAGCCATCCCCGAACATTTAAGCAAACTCACTGCAAATATCAAGGCCTACCACTTCTTTTTAAATAGTTTAAAATTCTTTTTGACCTAAACTTTCTTCAAATACCCTTTGCTTTGGTCTATCTTGGTTCCAGTTTCCCAGTCTCTATGAAGCTGCCCAGTCCTCCTTAGAGGAGGCTGAATCCATTCTATCACAAACCATACTGTTCTGCAAGATATTAATTTATAACAAGACCGTCTCTGCAGTTCCAAGGGGTCTTGACAAAAGCCTACTTATTGGCTTGTTCTCCTCAATACAAGGACATCTTAGCTATCTACCCAGTTCCCTAATTGATACCACTACCTCACAATTCTGCTATGTAGCAAGTTCCTCTTTTACCCAGGATTTATTCTTCATTATGTATTTCAAAATGTAACTTGACTGACAGCCACACAAAAATCCTCAATTCAACGGTGGTGATATTTGAGATGATCACAGATCAAGCAAGCACAACATTTTGGCTTTGTGCAGGCACTCTGTAGCACAAATGTGAACCAGGAACATTCTTGCTTTCAGTACTCCCCCAGTAACCACCATATGGAGAACAACAAAAAGGAACAAGCATTAATAGTGCTGGACAGCACACTACTGCCTACGCCTCCACCTCAGCTCTTGCCCCTATGAGTGCAATCCACTCACACTGATATAACACCAACTCCCCTCTCCCTGCTAAGCCTACGGTGGTATACTTCAGCTAGACTAAGCTATCATGTAACTCAGTCACACCTCATTCAACACAGCATGCTCCTCCTAGTGCAGTAAGAAGCACCAGCCTTAACTAGATGAAACGGCTGCAAAGCATTACTATAATTTACGTGAAAAATTCCAAGGTTGTCTTAACAATGGTTCTCAGCCCATGGCTTCTTTTCTCACACTGTCCAAAGAATAGGGCAGCTATCAGCACGGCAAGGAGCTTGCCAGTCTCATTTCCACTCCCCGCTCTGAAGAGAAGTTTTTGCAACTTCCTAGTAAGCTGAATCTCACCACATCCTGAAGGAGGAGGACATAAAAAAGGGTCCTGGTTTTGTACTATAGCAAGAAGCACTTGGTCTACATGGTTTTACCTGTGCATTACCTTACGTTGCCCCACTTCCTAGACTTCCTGTGAAGAAGCAAGCTGAATGTGTTAGCAGAAAATAATCTAGTTCTATCCTAGGTTAGTCTGTATTTCTGCCCAATTAACAAGTTGGACTGGATCCAATATGCACGAGAACTGGCACTAATTGGACCCTTCCCCTTCAATTAGGGTAAGCTATGAAATGCAGTTAACGAAACCTGTAGCCCGAACAGATGGCTGGCAACACTACTTGTCTTTCTAACTCAACCATGTCAGTTCTATAAGCATCTCCCAATGGCATAGTTTGACACAGAACCCAAGTCAGCAGAGGGAATGACAGCACCTGTCATATCCATGCAGCCAAGTCCAAGCCTACAACAATACTGCATTAAGCCTGCTTATCTACTTGGCTTACTTTTAAGCTCAGAATCATACGAGCCAATTACTATGTTAATCATATGAATGCCCATCACTAGAATTCAAACTCTAAATATGTTTTACATCCTGTAGAAAAGAAATACTTCAGTGTTTCCAGTGTAAAACATACAGCTGCAGTGGAAGCACAAACCAGAACTGACCTGAATGGCTGAGACACTGGAGAGCCTCTGAATGCTCCAGGGCCTGCAAGAACTCCACAAGCTCCACCACAGTGCAACCCCGATCTCCCAGTAGTTTCAGGAGACTCCAGCTGGGACTTCCTTCTGGCTCCAGCACTTTGAGGGAACACTGCTCTAAATCCAGAGGGCTACAAAATAATATGAGAAAGTCATGCCATAGACCTTCTTACTACTTTTTCCTCAGAAAGGAGCCGAGTCGGAAATCACTTGTAGACAAACAAAAACAAAAACATAGAGATGGAAATTCCTAGCTGATTTGGACATATCTGCAGTACTTCCTTCAAGTTTCAGAGGTTATACGGTGACACCTCCACAGACAGAAAGTGGTACTAGTGACTTGTGTGCTACAAAACGAGATGCTTGTACCTAACAATTCTGACCAAATGTATTAAGGAATGTTCTAATTTTCACTTTTTAAAGTCTCAGCAGAAAAACAAGTACGGCACCTTTCATTTTCATGTGTCTAATTCAGAAGCGGTAAAGAGTGAGTCAGAATCTAACTTGAAAGTCCAGGAAGACTTTGATTTTCAGAGCAGTGTTAAAACTAGTGACTGCTGCAGCTTAACCGACACACACATCTAGTGCTACAGTGCAGTTAACTGCTCCCATAAATCCATTTCCGGGTATAAACTCGAACAGTTTTAAATTCTGGTGTTAAGTCTTCATGCATTTGCAACCACATCAGATTAAAGTAACAGACAATACGGAAGTGAATACAGCTACGGAAAGGGAACGTAAGTTGATGTATTGCCACTAAAAAGATTCATCAATGTTTTTTTTCATTAAATCGCAGTGCCATGCAAAGCTGGAGGCGAGATATTTTCACTTATCAAGCAGATCTCTGTAGTATTTTACTGGATGATACAGAGAAACAAATATAGCCACAGGCCCGACAGAGGGGTCATTGTAGTCCTCAGGTTCTGTTTCCCTATATAAATAAATACAAGCGCAACAGAGAAAGGACACGTCCTCATAATGTACATTCAGTGCTGCACTTGAAATGCCTTGGTTTTTTGAGATGCTACCCTCTAAACACAATCTTGAAAAGCCACAGGAAGTAAAACGATCAGGAAGCAATCTAGAGAACGTGACCTACGAAGAAAGAGTTGAAGAAAATTAATTTGTTCAGCCTAATATAGACAAGAGGAGCTACAGGGAACAGTCAACAAACATTTTCCACGTTCCCTGCCTAGGGCAAGCCGTTGGCTGCGTTCGCGCAGAGGAAAGTCAGCCGAGGTGCGAGGGGATGCTTTCCAACTGCGAAGGCGGCAAAGCAAAAACCGTACTGCCTGCCCCCTGCTACTTCTTCCCTGGAAGCCCTCCCGAGGGACGAGGCAAACATCTCCTAGAGGTGGGCTACGCCTCTCGGTCCTGTCCGCCCCAGCGCCGGGGCTTCGGTCAGGGACGCTCCCCTCCCCGCTGCCAGCGAGGCACGGTTCGCAGGGCGGGGCGCTACCGCCAGCACGGGCCGGGCAACGCCGGAGCCCGGAGAGGCGGCGAGCCCTCAACGGCAGCCTTCAGCTGCTCTTCTCCGCCCCGGCGCCAAGTTACAAAGGGGCTGGCGCGCGAAGACGAACGCACACCTGCTTCCTCCTCGCTGCCCCGCCACTGACCTGCGGGCCGACGCCACCGGTCGGCCGCATCGCTCCCGCTC